>JTDE01000217.1:166120-179517 GCA_014338405.1 Paragonimus skrjabini miyazakii | reverse complement strand
TAACACATCCAGATGTTTAGATACGACTGATCGATCATGCTTAGAACAAGGTTAGTGGTGTTGTGGTTATCACGCAAGTCTCATGAACACAAAGGTTGGTGTGCGAGTTTCAGCTCCCACCAAAATAGGCACTACTGGTGAACTTCCATAAGAGCGAAACTCGAGTCCAATGCTTTCTTGCAAAGTGGGCCTGCCGAAATGCTAATCTGAATGTAAGGACTGTGATCGGATACGGGTGATGTTCACTTTGAAATAATCTAAATCCCTTAAATTCAATGCAAACATCCACATACACTAACATTTCGTTTTCATCCCTGAAAGAGAAGCAATGTGGGCGATTTTCTAATGCATGCCCCTTCCTTTGTATAAACAGTGAAACTTTACCTCGAATGCTTTCTATAAAAATATCTGTGGATAACTTTAAGTAACAAGGCAACCTGGTCACCTGAGGGCAGGAATGGTTTCATCAAAGTCCGACGACTGATGTTTCACATTCGGCGCTTAAATTCTGTTTCCGTTCGACATCATTTGATTAGTTGAGTTACCAATTCCTCTGTGCTCGTTGTATTGTTCACCGGCTGTCTTCCCTGGTTTGTTGTCAAAAAGCTTTATACTACTTACCAGAAGACTAAAACATGTATCTCATTACAATGTCATACTTCGTGAACAAGTCGATGGATTTATCGTTTCAGTCTACAGAAACCGTCTCGGCAAAAATCTCATCTGATGTAACCCACATCCTTTTTTATGCGAATCTGTTTGTGTTTCCACATCCTCCACTAGTTCGTTGTATAAACGTTTATTTGCACTCACCCGGTCTTACTCGTCTTCGGCTATCTGTGACTTAGTTTGACTTCTACAGAAATCCATCCACCTTGTTTCTGAATAAACCAAAAACGGAATCAGTAGTTTCACAACTGATATCGACTGTCATCGATTTCCTCAACTTTTCGAAGAGTTTCACGAGTGCAATTATTTTGTGGTCAAGACAGAGTTATTTAAATGTCCTCCATTTGCTATAGATGTGAGTGTATAAAAAACCGAACATTTTCCTGTCGGGCTAAATAAAGCGTGTTATTGAATTGAATAATACGACTAAACACAAACCTTATAAACTGCTCTTTTTAGTTATTACGTTTCTATCAGAATGACTTGTGATTATGTTCAAAGACGAAACGATGGAACTTTTAACGATTAGCTTCAGACCAACAAATATGAAAAAAGGGATAGAATGGCAGTTAAAGATCTTTCGCTCTTCGTTTATCCTTTTAAATTCACCTACGGAAAGTGGTATTTATAGCCTGATCCACAGGAACATGTCGAAGAACCTTAAAAACTATCCGTTCATGCAAACTCTATCCCTTCCCTCGTTTTTCAGTCATTCTGTTGATGGTGTGGCCGGAGGTTTTCATCCAAGTGAAAGATGTTTTGCATTTTCGCGAAATGGCAAGATAGATTTGTTTGGATGGTCTGTTTCTGACACCCTCATCCTTCCTAAGTATCAAAATTTCTTGTTTCTCCCCACAAGGATTGATGCTATAACCGTTAACTCAGCGGGTGCGAAACAATTTCTATTTCTCTTTCAGTATATATGTTATCCGTCAGCTTCACCCAATCGTTGTGTGTGACAGTAGTTTCGTTAAACCAAAAAGTCGTTCTTTCATTAGCTAGAGTTACGTCTTCAACTTGTTCCCTCATATACCTCCGTGTGATTGAGCATATTCATCACACACGCCGGTCGCGATAGTCTACTTTTTTTAATAAAGATATCTCATCTAATGTAGGTTCAGGCAGTTACAGTCTTCGGTGGTGTTTCCTACGATATCGTCGTCAATGTCAAGTTGCAGTAAATTTGCGGAAGGAGTCCTTGTTGACTCTACCCTTCTCTTTTCCCAGATTTGTTTAGTTCAGTCTTCACTTTCTTAGTAAGCCTAAAAAAACGTTATTTGCATGTACGACAACACAGACCAAGTCAAGCATTCTTATCCTCTCTGGTTTACTAATTGTTTTATCGTGATTCGATTGTGTTAGAAGTCAAGAAGCACTTCGTATTTTGAGTCAGATGCACTATTCAAGTGAAATCCCTATAAATGTACTTCGGTCTCCATGCCGAATTTGTAACTCTTGATTGCATGAAGCATACTTTCATAATCTGACTGACTGACTGACTGAATGAATGAATGGCGAAAATTGCAATTTTAACCAAACTCATCTACACGTCATATCTAATGCTATAATAATAGTAGACGTCTGAATAAAAGGACGCCTCGTAAAACTCTCCAACACCATAGTTTATGGGCAGCACATGTGTGACTAACCTAACGCTTGCATAGCAGTGATGTTTAGTGGTGACAAGTTCAAACAGAACTGAAATTCGAGTATAATGATCCTTTTCAAAAAGGACTGGTTGAAATTGTTGTTATAATATGTACAGCTAAATCCATCATCATTATCATCAATTATATCTAGTCTTGGCAACACTCCACTATATGTCAGTGTGTCAATATGGATTTCGATGCAACACTATCAAGAACCAAGATACTCAGTTAGTTGAACATCTATCAGTCACAGAATTAGGTCGGATTTTGTCAATCTTACTCCTACAGCTTTCTAACCGATTTTTATTTTCCTGTTAAGATAGACGAAGCTTTTGAGCACAATGTACTCCAGCCTAGAAACTTTGAATTTCTGAGAGAATTTTTGTTGCAAACAAAGTAGACCCATCGCTTGTATTCAAGTACTTAACACATTTTTGATAGCTACCTGGTACAGGAAGTGGTAGACGAACAGTTCCGGGTGATCAAGTTCTAGGTCCATCTGACTTTCGCTTCAATAAAGATGGACCTCTTATCGACTTACACCAAATACATCATTCTGTTAAAAAATAACCAACACCTATGTGAGAGTTAGATACATGAAATAAGTAAGTACGTAAAGATCTTGACGTGCTTCGGATAATGTAATCGTTATTTGTTTGTAAAACATAAAGCACCGTATCAAGGTTAAGAAACGGACTCATCAGCTCTGTTTACTGAAGATGGTTTCCTAAAACTACCAAACAAGCTGGTAATTATGTGCACATCGAGATGGCAGTTTGAGGGCAAACAAAATTCGTAAACCTGAGGTATGTACATCGATTCCTTTGCAATGTAAAACATCCTCCAGTTGCATATCCGCGTTCGAAACCACAGTTACTGGAGATGTCCATACCTTTTGGCTATACAAATTTGACTGAAGTAGTTAACAATGACTGGCGATTGTGTGAATCAGAGTGTCAACGTACAAGTGCGGTTTCATAATGCAGAAGTTAAAAAATGATAACAACATTACAAGACCTGATTAGAAGGGGTAAGGTTTTCGACTTTGTGTGTACTCCCCACCAAAAACCGTTACCATAATCACACAATCTCTATACCAAGATACGGAGTAGCATCTTTATCAGAGATAAACGGACTGGGTACTCGCTTACTAAACGTCCATTAGCCGTAAAAACTTTGACAACTGGAACACCAAACAACTCTGTCAGTTCTTGGTGTACTTGATTCATAGTCTTCACGAAACGCCTCCGGATCAGTACAGTCTTTCGAGGGTAAGGTTTTCCAAAAAAGCGAACGAAGAGCCTTTTGGTATCGCGTCTTGTTGGACTGACATCGTTAAAAGTGGGGCTGTGTCTGTTAGCTAGCGGCGGTAAAACAATAGGTCGAAGCAGCGAATTGGATGATCCGGAATTTCCGTTTGAATTAGTAACTGATTGTGAAGACAACGCCGTTTTTACCGGTTCTGGAGAACCATTCTCAAGGGCAACTCGCCGTTCCAATAACCTTGATGGATGAGGGTAGGTTGTCACAGGTCGACGATGATCTGACATTCCTGTGCGCCACACTGGTGTCACTCGATCCGATGATATTCCTCTTGGTTTGACAGGTCGTTCAGAACAAATATAATGTCCATTGTTTTCTAAATCGGCTAACGAGCGAACTTTGTCTTTTCCACGAGGTGTGTAGATTGCCCGGGCACCGCAGCTGAGTTTAGGCATCTTTTCGGTCAGATCACTCAATAGTGCCTCTAAGCTGCGATATCGATTCGGATGGATGGCCATCCGGATACCTTGAGAGTCCATGTCACCATCCTGATAGAAGAAGGCAGTTTTGACGACCGGTTTTATTAAGTCGGATTTTTTCGTATTGTGTGTCTCCTTCAAAATTGGGTAAATTTGGGTAACATCTGAAAAGTTCACATTGTGCTGGTACCCGTATGAACTTTGGCGAGTATTTAATTCCTCGTGCATTCCAACTTGGTAATAAGTACTCTAATCGATGTCAACATGGAAACTTGGTAGTATTTTCTTTCATAGTTATAACAGTTGACAGACTGGAGAGTACAAGTCTTGCCATATGAACGCTTCATTCACCAGAACTCAATTTGTCACCGTCACATGTTCTTTTGAAGCACCGCTGCATTCACCATCTCGGTTTGCTCCCCAAAACTCCTTTACAGATGCTACTATTGGTTGATTGCAACTCATGTTTACTCTGGTTGCTAGGCGACCTGACGGTGGAAGTCCGAGTCAGTAAACTAGTCGGATTGTTAACGTGGCCGAGTATCGGTTTTCAGCTCACTCAACTAAAATAAACCCAAGCAGATGGGTGAGGCTACAAAATGCACACATTAATAACCATGAGTGATTCGATTATTACTTCGATTTTCAGAGAGTGACTCGTAACAAAATCAAATTCATAAATCGCTAGGACAGCGTGCATGATTTATTCGTTGCTTACACAAAACGATTTTGAATCGTTCAGCCATATTGTCTGTCAGAGTTTATGTTGTTTCCGTAGGCATACAATCAAAACATGCTTGAATGTCTTGCGTTACACTTCGTTGTTTATAATAACGGTTTTTCACTCTTGTACTTGAAAACGTTTCCTTCCTACCTAAACATGGTCGGGAAATTTATTTCCAACACTAACACACATATGCAAAAATGTCCCTTCCGTGTGTAAGGAACATGCAACACGATTGTTTGAACGTGTACAGAAATGCTTGAATAAGTACGAAGTTGAGGAAATGCAGATGTTTTAAAAGAAACTACTTATCTCACTGTAAGGAATATTCCAATTTTTAGGCATTATTTTTTAATTAGAAGTTAACATCATATCTCTTGGTTGTCGACCGTGCTGTCACAACGTTAGAAAATTTTATAATATGGCATTAATTGCATTGACTGAAACATCCGTTGACGGCATACACCTTTGTGCCTTTTAACTGTTTCGTAATTATGGTTTTATTGGTAATCCGTGGCTTGTGCTGTCGAAGCCGAACAACCGTGAATGCATTATGTTCAATACAACTATTTATCTGTACTCTATGGCCTTACCGAACTAATGCGAAGTTAAGATGCCGAAAAACAGTGAACTCTTTCACCGAGCAAGTGCTTCAGTGTAGTCATGGTACAGCTAGCCTCAGAATGAACAGTGATGGCAAACACATACTTATGAATTTTCAGCGAACTGACTTCTGTAAGTACAAAACATACGATTGCGCAACACTCCAGACTATACAAAAGGACTAGTGGCAAAACAACTATTTGCGCTCGACTACGAACAGTTGGGTAAAACCATGTGGTGGTGAAGTAACAAAGTAGTCACGAAGTACGAAAACCTTGACTGTACCATTGGCCAAATTCGGTAGGTGTCGCCCGTATGACTGGGGTCCTCGTGATCACTCAAATGACTGGTTAAAAACGCTGGTCGAGATGACAGTCTGGTGCAGTCAATGGCATACATGCATTCACACTATTTCTAGTTCTCCCACTCAGTCCTGTTTTATTATTATTTTTTAAAACCTTTTCAATAACGTTTTTTTCTTCTATGATATTCCGTGTCACGGTTGAAATGGGCTGCGGCCCGAACCACAGTGCTTTGAGGTCAAGCTAAAGGTTGTTGCGACGATGATTATGATGCATTTGACCGGAAAGGACCACCACAATAAACTCACTTTGTTTTTTTACTTAGAACTGCATGGTACGCACTGTCAGCCGAAAGACTGACTCAAGAGATGACCAGATTCTAAATAGCTAACTAAACTAGAATCGGACAGTTCGCACATGCTTATCGTTTGAAACTTCAATCTGGTAAACAGTATGTCGATCCACGCATCCATCATATAATTTTATTGATTATTGATTGCTGGATTATATGCCCTTTTGGTCGACTACAACCATACATCATTCACCCAATTCATTTAAGTGGTCTAGCAGAGTCGGTCATTATACAGCATCGATACAGTTGTGAGGCAGGTTTTGTTTAAACCATCTGATTGGTGAAAATCTTCAACTTGTTGAAATGGATACGCTAGCTTAGGGAATCAAACGGTAGACATATAAAGTGTGCGGCCGAGTGTACAAGCTGCTGACTGAGAATTCGACGAAGCTAACTGGATAGTAACCAGTCACCGGAAAACAGGATTAACGAACAAACATTTTATAATGTTAATGCAAGAAAAAACTCATTGTGACTTGAGTTAATAGTTGGAGCAAAAACATATAAAAACCATGACACATGAGAGAGACAGCACCATTGAGCATACGATATGAGATTTCTACGTCTGTTGCCTGTCAAAACTGTCCATGTCAGTCGCCACTGGTGTTGTTCACTTTGTTCTCTGCGAACGACTATTTCACACGCAATGTTTTGTCAATAATCCTTCATGACTTTGCTACTCCAGTCAACCACTGGATTGAAGACTCAGTCATTTCGTTGTCTCTTACGATGTACACAATTGATTTTGGAGCACAGGATATCTCAGGGTAAGGATCTTCTGTCATTCCATACTAAACTGTCATGTTTAGGTCTGAAGTAGTTTGAGCCGGCATTGGAAGAAAAAGCATATCTTAGCCGAACTGTGTGCTTCCAAGGAAAAAGGCTAACAACACTTTGTTCAACCATCTACCACGTCCAAAGAGCTGGTTATTTTTGGCTGGCTGCGTGTTTAGTGCATCCAACCAGTAAAACGTTAATAAGAGAAACCAACTGCCTGGCTAGCCGGCGTGTACGGAGGGACCTCAGGAGCGTGGCCTAAGACAGGTGTATATTATAACCCCCTTGGTAGAGACCACGTAACGACTGATAACAGTGTTGGTAAGGCCAATTTAGAACGAGAAGAACAGAAACAATTGTTTACTCAACATATCCTTTGTGTACATTTGATGTGTCTCATCCGATATACATTCATATTATCTGCGAAAATTCCCGGGTTGTTGGAAAACAATTCAGCACAAAGTAATAACTATAGTAGTATTAATAACAGTAGTGGTAAAAAAAGCTGAACATAATCAACCAACGAATTAATACACAGATAATGAATTATTCAGATCTTCGGCATGCACATCTTCAAACGAACTGTTGCTTTTCTGCTGAACTCTTTTTTTACAATGCGTGTAACAGTGAATATCGATCTCTATTTTATTTAAACTGATCGACCTAGATCATTCTTGCTACGACTTCCGGATTATGCTCGATTTGACTGCAATACTTTTTCTGGCCTCGATTTCTATTGTGTATGCTGTATACACCACCACTTGGCTTTGCTGGTATATCTGGAAAGACAAAAGCGGTATTGTAATTGTGGACACTGAAGATGTACTATTCTCCGGTGGTCCAAAGTATATTCGCAATGTCATGTTTTTGGGCATTGCTGTCTCTCAGCTCTTCAGTCCCTGCCTATTGAACGAACATTTTATCAGTTCCGGTCTGAGCACAATTATGGTGCTCATATCTCGAATTGCTGCGCTGGGGATTTCTGTCATTTTCTTTAATCACTTGGCTACATTACGGTTTCGTAATATGGAAGAGTATCTTCTAAAACGATTCGATAGTCGCGTGCTCTTCTTATTGCATCTGTTTAATCGAATGGTTGGTATTTATTATTTGTGGCATATCTATCTCTATAGTTACGATACATTTCATCTGTTCAACTTAACATCTTCTCTGGAATTCATGTTCGTTATGATTGCATTTGGAAGTTTGTCAGCCCTCGGTGGAATGAATGTGATACTAGTCGGCTGTGCGATTCTCTGGTTCCTAGAGACGGTCGGTCAAAGTGTTCTCTTCTCCACAGCTTATCCAAACATGTTTCGTAATACGAGCATCTTCACATTCAGCCCAGACCCTTGCTATAGTCAGTATGGACTGAACTACTTTCTCATTATTTTGTGTCAAATCCTATCTGTGCAGCCAGCTTACACCTTGTTTCAGGCGGCCAACAACACAAGACAAGCCAATATTGCCATGCTTGTTGGTATCCTACTACTCACGATAAAAACTGTGTTATATGCTTGCTCCGCTAACGGTCTGCTGGACTATGCAAACAAACAGGAATTGCACTTTCGCGACAGTATACATGGTCAATACAATTTGCTGTTCGAACAACCCCAACTGTTCCGTCTTCGTCGGCAGAAACATCAAAAAGCCGAACATGTACACTCAGTGGCTAGTATCACATTTCCACACTTTTTCACTTTGTTCTCTGTGTTTGGTTGTAATACCATATCCTATTATCTATTACAAACACAAACACTCGCAATGCATACGTATTTGCATATATTGCCCAACTGGCTCCGGTCCGGTCTAATCTCTGACGGACGTGAATTACACATGACGTTCTCTTGTCTTTACTTGTTCTGTGCTTATATGACTGTGGTATTTTTTGTATATCCACATCATATAATCCCACCGAAATTGTTGCATGCAATAGATTATCATCTGTTCAAACCTTTTTTGAGCAGTATGATGTATATGCCTGTGATTTCATTCGTTTTACTGGGACCATTATGTCCAGACTTTTGGTCCATTCCAGCCATCATCGTGAGTTTTTCCACTTTTATCAGTGGGACGATATTTGTTAGTCAGAATAACCCTAAATTTGATTCTTGTATGGATCGGTGGTTACCCACTCTTCTGTTTGTACCAGCATTTCTGACCAGCTTGCTCTTGTCCTGGATTTTGAGAGCGCCTCGATTTTTGCCAAACAGTTTATTGTTCAAACATCACATGAGTTTGCGTAGGCGGCCTGAAAAGACACGCAGTTTATCAATCTTAACTGATGGTCCAAACATCCGACCCGCAAGAAGCAGTTTTCGTATCGGTGGACCTTCGTGAATTTGTCGGAAATTGTTCTCGCACCCTCTGTGGTTAAATTCAGAAGTCAATATGTTTAACTGTTTCGATCATCTACATTAACGATTTGTTACTACTTCCGTTGTCAATCGTTGTCACCACGTTTCCAGTTTATTCATCGTCACCGTGTAGAACAACGGAAATATCGTCAAAAGCGATACGCAAAGGGCTGATTCTGATTATTCATTGCCATTCTATCGTGAAGAACAATCCTTATCAAGTACACATGAGAGACGAATTCACTCGTTATCAAAACCTAAACAGTCAAAGTCGTGACGCATTCAGCATGCAAGAGGTCAACCAGGTTGTTAGTAAATATGAACTGTATTTGCAAGACAAATAAATCCTTTTTAATTCCACTGCTCTGCCTCTTTGGTTGTCTCAATATCAAGGACAATTCTGTCAGGCAGCGGTAATACTCATATCACTTAGCCAAATCAATCGCTACTTCCATCGGTTTCTTCAGTCACTGGCTTTATGAGTCGCAAGCTCCCAAACCTAAAGGGCACAGCAAGATCCAAAATCGTTACCCTTATTTCTCATTCTCAAGCACTAATTTGTCTGTCGTGCATCGTTCGCCAATAGGCTGAGGAGTCGGCTGTGACTGTCGGAAATGGCGAAATGACATCTACAATAAACAGTCTAACATTCTTAATCTGTGTGTTTCTATGGGTCAGGTTAATTTCAGTTCAACTTCCAAGGCGAAACGGCTTACTCCAGGAAGTTTCAAATTTCTTGCATCAGTCGACCGTTACTGCTGCCATGACAAAAGAAACGTTATTTCCATGCTTAATGGTAAAGGTTACTATAAAACGTGGTAAAATGTAAAAGCCACTGATTCCATCAGGAACACAACAGGGTCAAAGTTACCACCGATACACACCAGCTTATTCTCCCACTGAAGATAAAATTCCCTACTACACATCAGAAAAGAAGTAAAAACTAATATTGTTTGACTCCCTATTACATCAAGACTAATCTTGTGAAAGAACTAACTATAAAAGCACACAGAAAGATAACACTAAAGATGAAAACTTGATCAACCAAAACTTACTTGAAGGATAATGACAAGAAGAAGATTGTTGCAAATAAATGCGAAATATTTTGTTACACAGAGGGAAAATGGGTAACATTTATCAAGCTTCTGACGATATTGAGGATATTATATTCCGTGAAAGAATGTTTCAGTTGTTGGCTACTTGACTTACAAATGGGAAACTATTTGTGTCCCACCTGATATAAGATTGTAATCATTTATAGACAACGTCGCATGAAGTTACAACAAAGGATCGGCCTCAAGTGTAGAAATCCTTCACAGGTTCTGAAGGTATCTATAAAGTCCTTTTCCTTCTCGAAAGTTGAAAACATCAAGCTTTTGCAATCTTTCCTTACACGAGTTACCCCTCCCCCATTCCATTCAGCTGTCTTGTCGAAAACCTTAGAACCGTTCCATATGCTTTAGTGTCTCTAACGGTATGCGGGCCTCAGGTCTGTACACCGCATCAAAAATGTGACTTCACGTATGTTTGCAGTGAAAGGGTTGTTCCCAGCAAGCCGCTTCACAAAACTGTCCTTAATAATTCTTTCCAACAGTTACACCACAACGAAGGTCAGATTTACCGGTTACTGGCTTTTCACCTCATACTTCTTCCCCATTGTTGACGAATACAATTCCGGTCTTCTTCTGGTCATCTGGGATGGCGAGCTTATAAGGGGTCGGAATAAAGAGTTGAGAGAAAAGATCCTGCAACACGTCACTCAGGACCCATAAACTAGTTGCATGTATATTGTTCATCCTAACCGCTTTATTCACATCTGGCTGTTTAAACTATCCCTCACTTCTTTTCCATCCATTACAAATTCCTTACTCACCAATCTATTTGCAGTCATTACTTTGGTCGGTTTCCCCAGAGTCCAGAATGTGAACCTCTAGGATCGTAGAGAATCAGCACAGCAAACCCTCATGACCAATTCTTGTTTTGCCTCCAACAAACAAAGAGACAATCCGCAAATTGAACAATACATCCGAGCAATCACACGTCTTTTTGTTGGAGATCCCTTAGAGTTAATTAAAAAATACCTTCCCTAAGTTGGAAGCAAATTGTCTTTGTCTTACTACTCGCCAGATCGCGCGTGGTTGTGCCAACTATGCCTGTGGCTTTAAGCTTTTTAGCATACTATTGTTGCACGTTTGTTCCAGAATCTTTCTTGCCTGCTATTTGAATCTCTACCTTGTTGGGAAAAGCTGAGGAAGCACTGCTTCTAGGTATCACATCCTTGGGCTTACTTTGAAGTTTCATTATAAAACTCCTAGTGAACCACATAGTTTATTTACTCTTTTGGAGAGACTACTTCACAGAGAATGGTACCATTTCATACATCAGTCACATTCAATACGTTCGCAGCTGTTCTCCAAAGAATACCTGTAATTGTCATAAGTATTATCCTTCTGGTTGACTATACCAGTATCCCTGTCTGGATCCATGCAAGCAGTTCGAGCAAATTCCACTGTCTCTAGCAATAGGTAAAAAAGGTAGTCAATTGGAATGAATAATTTAGTGGGAGAATCAGATTCGTCGTCTCATCCGCAACTCATTTGGATGGTATATCATCACATACTACAGTAGTGAGGAGGAGCGATCGTGCTATATTACTCACACCACTGCTATTCAGTAGTGGGACCATGGTATACATTTTGACATTGAAGTAGCCACAGGAGAATTACGAGAAGAAACAGTGGAGTGTAGCATCGCATGAAATGGCTCTTGGTACAAAAGGGAACGTAAAGGAACTGAGCATTGAATTCAGTGGCAACCGATACGGTCTAAGCCCAGTACCGTAAGCAGATGAGTGTTTTTGATTGTTGTCTTGTTGAAAAGAATAACTCACGTGTTGTTCTTTTGAATGAATAATCCTTGTGCCATCCACGTTCTTGGCTCACTACAAGTGGTGCCGTGACCGGAATTAGGGGATGAAGATCCCGTGGCCGCACCCGTTTGAGGATGGGGACGTCCGGAGCTTCCTGGAGGACTTCGAGGACGTGGTAGAGACGGTCGGAGTCAAGACCGACCGGCTGTCGGCCCTGAGGATGCTGGTCAAGGGCAGAGCGAATGCGGAACTGGAAGCGGCGCAAAGAGGCCCCGCGAAGCTGGAGTGGGCCGATGCGAAGGAGGCGCTGATCGCCGGGTTTGACAGCCCCATGGGCTGTCAGGGGGCAATGCGACGGTTCAGGGACGCCCGGCTTTGACCAGGAGGCGACACTCTCGTGTATGCCGTGTCCCTGCAGGCAGCGTTGTCAGAAGCCCTGCTACAATTGGAGCAAGACTCAGAGCAGCGCATGCTGGTGGACCAGTTCTTGGACGGAATGCAACCAACAATGCTGGATCAGCTCAGGGTGGCTCTCATCCCACATCCAAGGACGTTGGAACGGCTGGCTGATGCAGCCCGACAATTACTAGCAGAAAACTCCCCGACCGCCAGCGAGTTGAAGACATGTAAACCAAGTGAAATGAATGACCTGCGAGCCGCAGTGGAAAAGTTGACTCAAGAAGTGGCGACTTTGAAGATGAGGAGAGAGGAGAACCGTGGCGACGTCTGTTACAGATGCGAAAGACTTGGACACTGGCGAAAATTTTGCTCGCGCGACGAGAAAAGTTCCTAAGTAACTAAACGTTTTGCTGATTGTCTTTTCTCTGGGAAGGGTGATCCGATAATAGGGCCGGTTGATAAGACAGTAGTTCAGGCTAGGATAGAAATCAACTGCATCTCGGAGTGCTGTTTGATTGACATTGGGGCCAGGATTTCATTGATTGGACCGAAGCCAGGAAAGACTGTTCAACCGTGTACGATTGTCGTTCGAACAGTCGGAGGGTTTACTCTCCAAATTAATGGCCTGGCACAATATGATGTACGAACCGATGGTCACGTAGTCAAACAACCTTTCGTCGTTTTCCCCGACGCACGTCAGACTATATTGGGAGCAGATTTTTTTGAACGCGCTGAGGCTGTGATTGATTTGAAGCATGGTAAACTCGTAACGAAGTATGGAGTGGTTCCACTAGCGAGAAAACACAAGCCTCAGCTTGGACAACTTGAAGCGAACGCAACCGGAGCAGCACCAGTCTGTGAAGATCGGTTGCTGAATGAAGTGATATGCAAATTCCGAAAGCTGTTCACCACGGATCAAGACCCATATGGCTACTGTGACTGGATTGAACATGA
>JTDE01000217.1:151658-165544 GCA_014338405.1 Paragonimus skrjabini miyazakii | reverse complement strand
GCAAAACGAACGGTAATACTACTCGGTCACAAGGTCGGTCAGGGTGAGGTGCAACCAATTCCCGAGAAACTGCTGATGACCGAGGCCATTTCGGTGCCAACATCGAAGAGGACGTTGCGACAGTTTCTTCGTCGTGTCGGGTTCCCCAGCCGTTTCATCAAGAACTTCGATGAACTGGCCAGCCCGTTGTACGAAATTCTGAAGAAGAATTGTCGATTTCAGTGGACAGAAGAATCTAATCAAGCGTTCGTCGAGATCCAACAATTGATGAAGGAGGGACAGTTGACCCTGAAGTTGCCAGTGACTGGACAGAGCTTCGTTGTTGCGATGTGGGTATCGGAGCTGTACTGAAGCAGGACGGCGGTATGATGGAATAAGCCAGTCGAGTATTAACTCCTGCTGAACGAAACTACTCAACCACAGAGAAGGAGTGTTTGGCATTGGAAAAATAGAGGCCGTACTGGTTCGACTGACGTTTCCTTGTGGAGACCAACTACAAGCCGTTAAAGTGGATCAATTCAGTGAAGTACCCCTGAGGAAAGCTGGCTATTTGGGCGTTGCGACTACAGGAGTATGATTTCACAACTTGCCACGTAGCTGGAAGAGAGAACTTTGTCCCCGATTTACTTTCCCGAACGCAGTACATGGATGAAGTTCAGAAAGATGTGATCGGAGTTAACAGTATTGAACCGGATAACGATCCCGGAAAGTTACAGGCGGCACAGAGGACGTAATGGTGATTGATCAACCTATATCGGGAGAACAACCGCCATAAGACGGGGGGAATCCAGAAGTGGGGCTTTCAGAACGTGCTGGTCATACTTGCGGGATGGAATGAGCGTGCCTGTTATACCGACGTGGTTGAGAGAGACAACTGTCAAGAAATGTCATCAACTGGCTCATACGGGATGTCATCGAACTTACGAAATGCTGAAGCGAAAGGCATACTGGCCGCGAATGAGGGTTGATGTCAACACTTATGTGCGGGCATGCTAGCACTGTCAGCTACTGAAGAGCGATAACCATCCCAGTCACTGTCCTGCACAACCAATTCCGTCAGCACTGTAAGCAGATGAGTGTTTTTGATTGTTTTCTTGTTGAAACGCATAACTCACGTGATGCTTTCCTGAATGAATAATCCTTGTGCCATCCACCTTCTTGGCTCACAACACTGCCTCTCGCAGTTCTCAATTTCTTCGCTACATTTCCTGACGACCTGAAGTATGGTTTCGGACGCAATGAATACATCACCGTTCTTATTTAGTTGTCCTATGATCCACGAAGTTTGCGTCGTCAAGAGTTCACATGTTCTCAATGACAATAACAACACAATACGTTGCTGAATTAAACTGGAGCCTGTTTACATGCCAGGAATTCTGTTTGGTCTTGACCGCTAACTATGTCCCTTTGTCTACAAGTTAATACAACCTAGTGCGTAAGTTTACACGCATACTTTGTTTTTCAATCACAGCAGTAAAACGTTTTAGTCGGTTGGAGTCGAGTTCAGTCACTTAGTTGCTTTGTTTTTCAACATGACGCTTTGCTTTCACTCACAGCTCGGTTGTTTGCTTGCCAGATATAGGCGCCTTGATGTTGTACGTTTGAATGTAGACGTGGCTATTTTTAGTGGCTGGGTTCCCTCCCCTTTCCTGTTATTTCTTCTCTCTTCCTGTATAGTTTTCCTCCTTCGTGGTTGTGTGGCAGTTAAGCATCAATGTGAATCACTGATGTATTGCTGTCTATGATGATGATGATTACAACACCTGAATACAAAGTTCATGGGCATTTATTTCAGAAGGCGCCGTCAAAGCCATATTCGGTATTCCTAGTATGTTTCATAGTAAAGTATAAATAATTTGGATCCTTACCTGAAATAGACACCATTAACAGCTCAGCAGTAAATAAGTAGTTTCAGACGAGCTCTTCTAGCATGTGTCATAGTGGGGCTGAAGCGGTCTCGTCATCCGATCGGTATCAACAACAAAAATTAATCGAGAATGCCCTTATTGCTAACACGATAGTAAACGCTAAGAGATTTATGGCCGGTGAGTAGTGTGACAGTGATGGTAATTCGAACAAAACCTAAGTGTGAAAAATTAGGGCTTCTGCTGGACTCCAGTCAACAATAGGAACAACACACCTCTAAGCAGCTGGTGCTCTGCACATGCCGAAATACAAAACCAGACCGGAGAGACATACATTTAATATTTGAACTCATTTACTCGCCCATCCCACTGTATCATATGGAATTTGCCGAGTGGTTCGAGGAAATCACTACCCGGCAGCATTTGATTTTGTTCTTAAAAAGTTTATGCTAAGAGAATGATGTTTTCTGCAAGTCATTATCTGATTCATTGTGAACTGGAATCCGCGAAGGTACGTAGATCAAACGAATCAGTCTTGAAGGTCTGATACAAGCAATACTGTTTGACATAGTAACTGCGGGTGCGTCGTAGAGAAGCGGGAACAAGCAGTGGAGAACTATTAATGATTCAGAGTATGAATGTTTCGCAAGGTAATCCAGCTTCCACTGAATACATTTAAGCCAGATATGATGAGGGAGAACAGCATTTAATTTTCTCCTCTTTTAACGCAAATATAATTTCAGGTTTTCAAATGAAGGTTAAACTCACTTTACCAAAACAGATTTATATTGAATCTTACAAATAAAAAAAACTGCAGTGGTGTTGACTACTCATAAACACCATAGGAAGGTTTTATTGGACCAAGGTGAGTTGCTGTGGCTACAGTAAGTCTCTAGTCCATTCATCAGTGTCTGAAAAAAGAAGTGTCAACTTGTAATAAAACACGGTACAAAGTCGATCCAGACGGTATGAAAAAGGAAGGAATATTAGTCAACCGAGTGTGAAAAGGGCAGGTTGACGTGTATTTTACGCCGTCGTTTTTTATTTGCTAGCTGCATTGCGGTGATTTCGAATAAGCCAGGCAAACCCAACGTTATTGAATATCTGGTCACCTGACATAGGTTAACGAGCTCACGTATCATGCAGATGGCCGCGTGCATGATTCAGTGTTATCTTTTATTTTATTCGAAGGACGGTTTATGTGTGTGTGTGACCCTTACAAAAGTAAATGCTCCTTCACTTTGAAAATCATACACCTCTCGGTTCTGCTTATGTAACTTTCTCTTGAGTTAAATGTAAATTAATAGATACAATATGAAGTGGCAACGACATTTGCCCATCAATCGACTATCCACCTTACCTCCTAACTGTTCGATTTTAAAGTCAGTTTCATGCTATTTTAAATGTGGTACTGATGAGTCATTACGAAATGGTTGCATCTACCATTTTTCGTGTTCTAACAGTGTTGTTCAAACTTCTAAAGGAGGTGAACCATTTTAAACGCAGTTGTGTAATGAATTGTGTATGACAAGCTAGCTGATTGATAGGCGGATGTTACTTTGGTCGCTACATGTCTCCTCGACATGCAGCCTGAACTACATTTCGAGGGTCATTTTTACTAGTTGTACTGCTGATCGAAGTTCAAATAAGCCTGACCTGAACTGATTTTTTTCAAATTGTTCAAGGAACTAATCATGACAAGTTCACGAGGAATTCCTTACGATTACTATCGAATTTGCCATCACTGTTATGAGCACATTTTTCCACATGAGACGGGGTTACAGATATTGGAATATATTCAAAGGACCCTCTGTATAAAGCCCAGATTTATACGAATGACTGGGAATTTACTGAGTAGTAGACCGATGCTGACTAGCTGGGTGTTTAGCATTTTGAAACTTATTGAATAGTTCTAGGTACCAACGAGTTTCACACGTTGACATAGTGATATCCCTGGATGAATTTGGAGAAAGCAAGGAGTGAAACAAAACTTCAGGACGGTGCATAAGTTTCTCCCCCGTTGGTACAAGATATTTGTGATGGGTAGAAATAACAACACCATGTGAATACAGTAATTCTATTAATGTATGGAAGTCGCAAGAAATATTGATCAAGGTTTGATTGGTGAAAGTCTTGTGATCTAAATGACTTGAATAGTAGAAGTTAGAACAGCAACGGTCAAACTGAATAATCAAATTAACGTATGGTTAAGAGATTAGTAAATTTAACTTTGAATATAAGATAGTTAGACAAGAGAAAATAGAAGTTACCAAGGTAATGAAAGGGAGATTATCATTTGTTTCAACAGGGTTCGTCCGACGGATTGTCATGACCTCTGAAAACGTCAAACAGTATTATTTGGGGGACACTAGTTGCTTCTACTTTGTGTACGGTTTCTTTCAGATGTTTAGCAGTGGTGTGGCGTGACTTCCTACCTTATACGGCTTAAATGTACGTTAATCTGAGAATTCAGATTGAAATTTTTAACTCTGATTATCCTTTTGAACACAGACTGTCACCAGTTAATAATCTGATCCGAACCTATTGAGATTTCCACACCAGTGCCAACAATGATAGGAATGACATAATCATAACACTGTGTCCACAGCGTCACTGATGTGTCAGTGACAGGTGTACTATCTTCGCTTTCTACTACTGTATCAATCACCACTTGGTTGTGTCATTTTTACTGTAGTAACAAATGAGAAACGAGTGAAATTGTAATGGACGACCAGATCGAAGACACGATTATTCCAGTACTGCGTAGAATATCTCAACGCGGTGGTAAGCTAAACCTAAAGCCCACGTCAAGTAGACTGCAAACAACACGGACGAATGGACGAGCCATCGCGCAAGGAAATTAGAGGAACGGACAAGTAATGGAGGCGTCAGACACACAAACCACACATAAGTGCATATATCTTGTGAGTAGAATTCCAGTTCATAAACGTGAGTGAGCACGTGGCGTAGGAACGAGCGATTTGGTGAATGAATATCGTGCTTTAGTGAACGATATTTTGCTACAAAATGTCATTGTACAATACATCCTATGTTCTAATGCTCGTTTTTTCACAGTTTCGCTGTCCAGAGGAAGAACAAGGAAGGCTAAGAGTCAGCCCAATAACGTGAAAAAGCCTTTTGCTATGGATCCGTGACGGTATTTGAACCCCAGGAGTGAGTGAACGAAAAAGGGAGCTATACCCCGTTGGCCAGGTCCGAAGATCACTCATCGTATTAACACCAGCAAACAAACGAAGCGTTGCCGAGTTTACACGGTGTGACAGAGAACAGACATTCTAGATTTTGGGGGCACCAACCCAGGTTTGTACACATCGCTCAATCACTCGAACAGCGTGAACTTATATTAACACGACTTATACAATAAGACATGTAAAAGTTACGGGCCTCGAAAAGAAAAAGAAATACTTTGTAATGGTGAAGTTGATGTGGCTGGCTGTGAGAAATCGATAAACGCAGAAGGTTTGTATCTATAGCATACGAAAAAGAATTAGAGCCTGTTCTGTGGGCTCCGTCAACCATGGCCCCTTTGCCAGCTAAGTTCTCTGACAGCGAAAAGCCGGTTCGGAACTTTTGCTGTAGAAAAGAGCAGAGTTATCTGTCAATGTAGGCACCTTGATGTTAATAGTTTGAGTATAGACAGTTGTTTTTCATATAGATTGAACATCACTCACAATTGATCGCAGCTGACGCATTCCCATAAACTTTCCAGTCAGCCCCTTTTGAAACGAAGCACTAGACTCGAGTTTCGCTCTCATTAGAGCTCGTCAGTAGTGCATATCCTCGCCACTGCCGGGACTAGAATTCAGGCCACGCTTTCATGAGGCAACCATGTTTAACACCGCGCCATTGACCTCACGTTAGGCACGACCGAATTATCATATGTGAACGCTCAACCATTTACGCTTGAGTAATGATCAGTTGTTTTTAATAGTTTGGTCCTTTCCCTACCTCATTCTATTTTGTTTGATTAAGGCTTGTTTTTCTTTATGGTTGGATGGCACCACCAACCACTGATGTATTGCTGGCTATGATGATGACCAAGGTCATTGTGCACACGCTACTACCACAATTGTGTCACCAACTCAGATGAACGTAATGCTGACTACAAAATCATCCGTCGATTTCGACCTTTTCTAGGGCCCCTTCGCATGTGGTTCTGTCCCGTGGTTCGGAGTGGACCCGGAGTTTCCCACTGATGATATCACGCGACTTTCGTGTTCCGTGTACGAATGGCCAACTACTGCATGCACGCCGCAGCAAAATAAACACACGTGTGCGTGCATTTCCGGGCCTAGGTCCAATAGACAAACAGTGTTGCTGTGTGTGCATGGAGCTGATTGGTCAGCACGCTTCGGCCGTTGCATTCCCAGATTGTAATCAATCGTTAAGGCCATTTTCGTAGGTCACCGGCTGTCGCAGCTTGCACCACCGTCACGTGTTTACAGTGGCCATCAACATTTAAGCAGAAGCATTTGCTTTCGATCCAGGACATACAGTTTGTGCTACGTCGAACACCCGGTTTCATTTTCGAAGGTAAGAGCTTGACAGTATGCATCCTAATAATCATTTTTTGGACTTATCAATAAATTAACTTAGCAAATACTTGCAATTTATCTTGAACGGTAGTGTATTTACTTTCATTTGATTTAGTTCAATTAGTTATCAGAATGGTCCAAACATTAATTCATTTTCTTATTTGAAACATCTGAAGTTGATATTACATAAGTTATGAAATTTTCATTTACTAGTTATTTTTCTCACAATGGAAACAAAAGACCTTAGCGAGAGTGTATTATTCAAGTTGCTATTCAAGTTTAATTGTTCTCTTCTAATGTAGCACGGAATACAGTAGAACATAAAAAGTCAATAATTGAATATTTTAAAATTATCTATGGATACCATGAGACATTGGTAAACATACATTCATGGTTGCAACTTAGCGTGTCATTGTAACGGAGATAAAAGTACTTCTGTACTCATTATCACGGGTACAAGTAGTTCCATCTATACACCTGCAAAAGATGGATCGGAAGAAATGTGATTGTGGAACCACCTTTCAATCAAGCTAGCCATGACTGTCTGCCAAGTAGTAGGTTAGAGTTTATTCCTTATTTTTAGGGGCCAAAAGCGGGGAATTTTTCAACAATTTACTATCTCAAGAACATGGACCAAGAATAACCAGAATGCACAGAGTTGTGTGCACCGGAAATTTAAACGTTAGCTTAGACGTACGTGCAACTTATCTAGGATGAAACAAATGAATGGAATTTAAGTCCGGCGAATGCATCAAATAGGCTATTCGGAATAGAGCCGATTTGAAGGGAATAGTGAGTGTGCCCGTATGACTGAAGTGATAATCGGTTGCCCTTCGGCATTTACTGTGGCTGTGCAGCTTCGTTCATTATCATTCTGGTGTTTAGACCCAAGAGGGTGTTCTTACGTACCATTTATATCAGTCAGGTTCTATCACTCTTGTTTTACGGATACGCCAGTTAGACGAGGTACAACCATTGTAGTTAATCCCTTTCTTGTAACAGTGTGATTATTCGTGTGGGAGCTGATGATTGATCTGACATACTTCCTGATAGATAAGCGTTTTATTAAACGATAAACTTTGCGTTCCACCAGGATGTGGTCATTTTGATGCGTTTCGGTGAAAAGTTAGCCGGAGAAATTAGATCATACGTTGAACACCACATATATCTGAATACGATCTTCACATCCAGTCAGAATTTGTGACACGTTGCCTTTGGGAAGAAGCACTAGACTAGAGTTATACTACTTTAAGAGTTCATCGGTGTTGTATATTCTTTTCGTGATTGGAAGTTGAACTGCGCCTCATGCCTTCGGCAATTAACCACTGTGGTCGCCTATGGATGGAGTCCAACTTATGTCAACTCAAAAAGCAATAGAGCATAATGGAAGGGTATACACTAGCAATATACGATTGTTATTCACTTTACAACAGTGAGTTTTAAGTAAATCAAGATTATGTCCAATGCACTTAACGAACGGGCTTTTAATTTATGCAGTTGTTCCTTAATTATGTGACGTAGGCTTCAAGAGCAAAACTGACAGATTGAGGAGGGACTGATTTATGAAGGTAATCTTCTATAAGACTCGGTACTAAGGAACTGGTCATTACAAAGCGAATAGGACAGGTATCGAAACGCTGAGACTGCGTGAACACAGACTTTCCAATCAAAATGTGAGTTGAATTTGTTGGACAAACACACCGGCAGTGGACAAAAATGTCGTAAACTAACATACCCCACTACAAACTAAGAGGTCACTAAATATTATGCAAGCAACTTTTGCTACAGTACGTCGCGGTGTCCAGCTTGCCCTTCACGTTAGCTAGGATCATTACCGCTCATGACGGTGAAAAGTAATCTGTGGCGCCCGATTATTATTCACAGGTTAGGGAGAAAAGTTGTAAACGTGAGAGCTCAAACTCATAAGACTATACTGATGGGTGTAAAACATTTAATCAACCAAACGTAAATGCATGTCGTGTGACTGGAAAAGCCAGTTATCGTATTCAGAGTATCCCAGTGTTTTATAAAATTTTGCGAGCATTCAGATCTTCGCAAACCTCCTTCATCATGCATGCAGAATCGAAATTTTCATCTAGAAACTTTACGGCGTATTCCGACTTCGATGTCACCAATGTCACGTTGAAGTTGCCTTTCATATTAGCTCATCACAGTTTACCCGCCGAAAGCATCTGAAAGGGTATAATGCACATTGCTTGTTCCGTCTCCTTACAACAAGGCTTCATTGGTTGGTGATGCAGAATGCTATGGTAACTTATAACGTGGATGACTTGTTCACTTCTGGATTTACGCCAAAATGCATATATTCAATTACCTTCAGTTGTATTGGAATCGATCAGCAACCAACTCTGAAAAAAACTGCAGTTGTAGCAGAAACCCCTGATCCTAGATCAATAACAAGCTCGTTCTATTAGAGATACTTTGGTTTCTGTACAATATCTTCTGTCCTCTAAAGCCCGGAAAACGAACTGGCACTGTCCATCACTGGTAAAACGTCCCAGTCTTCATCCCACCAACCAACCGGCCCTCAAGTTACTCCTCATCTGCGCGTTGCAATTAGATAACACATATTTGCAATTCTCCCGTTTCAGTCAAGTAGTGAAAGATCACAGACTAACACCTGATATATTAAATATCAGTTATGCCTACCCGATCGCCGCAACAGGTGTCGAAACCACAGCCGAAGTACTTGGGCTTCATTATTCATCAGGCATTCTTGAAACGCATTTTGATCCATATGGTAGAGTCTGTAGTTATCAACTGGGGCACTTGGGTTCTAACATGTGAATCAGTTTCCGAGTTTCTTCACATGACATTTACGACTTAAAATAACTGAGAACGATGGTCATTTACTCTCTTAACCGCCATCGCTGCACTCTGGACCTCAATCACAACTAGTAGCATCTGGCTGAATTTCAAGTTCATTCACTTCAGGCTGCTTTGCATACCAGATCATCAATTTGATGGTAAACAATAGCAAGCCAACTTGCTCATCCATCTATTAATGTCAACTAGTAAAACAGAGAGAGGACAACGATTTTTAACTTAGGACCCAAATATGTCTATTGTACATTGGGCCAGACCAATGGATCCTACACCTTTGACATCCATTCGTTTTCACTTCTCTCCATCAATTGGTGAGGTGTGCTGGTTATCGTACTGCTCTGGCCCTACAGACTAGTAACCACGTAAATCCCGTCTTGGAACCTTTAACTACAAAGTTTTGAAAGAATCACCGCCGACTGGCCTGTCAGTGTGTGTACTCATTAGACAGGGAATGCGATCGTAAGATATCCATTAGAACAGCATTGTACCAGATATGCGAATGCTCAGTCACTGACTACACCTTCGACAACAATCTCGTATGACAACTAATTGATCCCAGATTCAAGAAAGGCTATCGACAAAATCTGTGAAAGGTCAATTGTGGCCACTTGGGGACGTAGTGCAAATAATAGCGTTAGCTAGTTACGTTGAATTAAGTTTAAACGCACAAAATGCGAATAAAACGGCAAAACCGAAACACGAAAAATTCTTAATAGACGACAATGAAACGTCTTTACTGGCATTGAATGGAAGTTTACCACATTCACGAACCACTAGATTATCAAACCTGTTGGCCAGAGTGCAATGTCAACCGTTATCCACACAATGTAACTCTATGTGGTCAAAACATTATCCTTCCGATTGTCCAAATTGGAATAACGAAAACAGTCTGCTTATTGAATTTGTCTGCATTCGATTCCGACTTCTTTGAATTTATCGGGATAGCTCGTTCTACTGAACAAAATAATTAGCATGGTTTTTCGATTTAATATTAATCACTAGAAACCTGCACTTACAGTTAAGAAACGTTAGTATTATTCCTCGTGAAGATCCTTACCACAGTAATACCATCTTGTTTCCGTCCAGCTTGAATAGATTAGATAATCATGAGATTAATTCATAGAATTTTATTTGATATGTTGGCCACTTTATTCTTTTGTGACCTGTGGCTTCTTACGGCAATGCAAGATGAGGGCCACTTCTCCAAGTGTGTTCAAACTTTCTCAAACGAAACTGCAATATTTCGTTTGCTACGACAGTTGTACCTAAAGCCTTGAACCACATACCCTAAGACTGTTTCTGTGAGACGGTCACAACCCATCATTCTAAGCCAATACTTGAATTCATTTTGCAGATCAGGCAAATACTATTTTAAAAACTTTGAGCTGTTACTAAAAGTAGAGGACATCAAAAGACCACCTTCAACTCTATTTATCATGAACTTGTGGAAATCTCCATTCTCTTTTTTTGTCTCTACCCTAAAAGTGCTGACTGCCAGTGGACTGCCTCGCATATATGAGTTGTATCGTTCGAATGGCTCCCTCATTAAACGCATTGACAACCAGATTGAAACCCTTCGGAGTACTTAATTCAAAATCGGTTTGATCACTAGTCACTCGAAAATACACTACATTTAAACAAAACACATGAAAGTGGAAATAACACTGTTGTTGATGATTGACTATCTATCGTGACATCTGTTTACCTTGTAAAAGCATCGATTGGAGTTAACAGACAGTAACTGTGTCTCCTCTCGAGGCGATCGGGCAACCTGACCATTACTCACAAGCGAAAGTGGTTGAGCGTTCTCATATGATAATTCGGTCGTGCCTAACGTGAGGTCAATGGCGCAGTGGTAAACACGGTTGCCTCATGAAAGCGTGGCCGGAGTCCTAGTCCCGGCAGTGACGAGGATATGCACTACTGACGAGCTCTAGTGAAAATGAAACTCGAGTCTAGTGCTTCTTTTCGAAAGGGGCCGACTGAGAAGTCTATGGGAATGCGACAGCTGCGATCAATTGTGGGTGATGTTCAATCTATACTCCAGGTTTAATCAATCGTGAACACAAGTTTCATCGTAAAATGTGCACATACATCCTCTTTTTATAGACAAGTGATTGGGAATATACGAAACATAGTAACAAACTGAAACATGCCCCACTAGGCAGGTATGCATGAATGCTGTGATCTGAGATTACAAAGCAGAGTCGATAGGTTCTGCATTTATGAGCAAACTGTCGTCGATGCTGCATCAGACCACACCGATTTGGTTTTATACATTTATCTTAGTCATTTTAAAACTTCGTTCACTATCGTGGTTAAACTGAACACGTGTCAGGTAAATGTCCAATATTATGACATCTAATCCACTAGGCTAGTTAAATTTGAGAATTGCACACTGTAACGTATTGTAGCAAATGAAATCTGTTGACTGAACTCACGGCTTTACCGGAGGGTATGCGCTAAGTTAAAACTAACTGTACAATACACGGAAGAGATTACGTGAAGCTCGTTCACTACCCACACAACCACTTACATGTTTGGAAGGTAAGTACTCGGGGCACAATGTGGATGTCCAAAGCACACCATGTATTCACAGAATGACCCCGACTTCAGACGGACTCGGTTGGTGTTTTGATATGAAGGAAACCTCAAGCACATGCGTCACATAAATGTGTCCATTATAATTCTGTAGTACCGGGTATGCTAATATCAGGTTTCTAACATCGTTTCCGTGGTATTTTTTCAAACATGTTTAAAATAAGACACAACTGCCCCTTTGTCCTTGAAATCTGTGCGGTACAGCCGAATTGCACTGGTCTCCCATTGATGTATGTATGCTGTCACGTGCAAGATCCATTTATGTGACTGAATCATTTCGAGGTATATTAAAGAAATGCTTATTATTATCTTACTATATCATACTACAGTATATATGGGATTCAGCAACCCGTGAATAGTTACCATCGAATCTGCTTTCATACGTCATTAGTCCAGTGTAAACGATAATTCTATCTGAATGCAATGTACTCAGTGCACAATAATTTTCGGTTTGTTTGCACTATTTTGAAAGCAAGACTTTTTAAGTTATCGCAGTTCATTATCTCGTCTATACTTTCCTTAAAAAGTGCATAACTCCCAGAAGCCTTTGCGCTTCTGCCTAAACAGTCTCTCTGAGCTCCAAATTTGCTATCGAGCATGAGTGGAACGCTATTTGCATTGATCAAATCTCCGAACTGTGGTCAGTGAAATCACCAAAGATATCTGGACAGTACATCGAATATACGACGGAGTTTATCAATGTAGTGTTTTAAACACAAGAGTAAAAAGTAGTGTTGTGTCATGTCCAGGAGACACCATTGTTGTGAATAAACCAGTCTGAACTTAAAAAAATATAATACCGAGATATTTGATAGGTGAAAATGTTCATGAGGGTATGAGATAACCATATTTAGTACAGAGTTACAATTTCAATTACGATTTCAGACAAAAATGGTACCGCAGGACTCTCATATTAGTTGTCTAACCGGCAGCCCATGACCAGGGTACTTGTCAGCAATCGTGTGACTGTTCTGATGACCCTGTTATAGCCACACGGTTTCACAGTGATTTCTCTGTAAGATTAATATCCGATAAGGGCTCGGCATCACACACTTCGTGTATGAAGGACGGTCCGCACATTAACAATCGGAACATCCGATTTCTACGACTCCGTCTTCGACCTCCCCAAGTGACCAATTATCCTGTAACATAATCACACCTAAGTTGGCACACTGACGAAGTTGAATGATATTCATTTCGAGCACGTAGGTGAACAAGGAAAGGATGTTTCCACTTATAAACATAGGTAAATACATTTTAGTGACGGTACGTTTTGGAAGTGCAACTGTCCACCATGATTGATGTTTTCTAATATTCCCCTTTGATTTTTGATAAATTCGATCCACTTTGTTCTCAACTACTTCGCCAGTGGATGGGAATTGTCAAAACGCAAAAACAGAAAAAGATTTCAACTAATCGTGATAGTATTTTGACATAACGGTTAAAAAGTAACCAATTTTAAAACGGTCTAACAATATGTTCAACAGTGAGCAAGTAAGTAAACGTTTGGACTAGTAAAAAAGTTGTTGCCGAGCCAAAAGTGAAAGCCTCCCGGACTGTCATCTGTAGAGCAGTTTTTAGTGTACACTTATTCTCGGTGTCAGTAACCTTTTTCACCTTCATTTTCCTGCCGTTTGAAGGTAGTCGATTTGAGTTATTGCCAGGGATTGACTTCTAAGGCTTCGGTCTTGGATGGCTTGACTGCCAAGAAGCCGTGCTTACCAGAAGAATACGTATTACTAGTAAGTGTTTCATTCTCAAAGATGTGTGTTGTAGGCTCTTCCACTGCCTCCTCGTTCCGAAGCAACGTGACATCCTTCTTTTAACTGTGGTAACTAAAATGATTAAACCAAGGTTCTTCATCCGTCGATTGCCAATGCTTTCTGCCTAACATAGTGATACTTACAAGTAGTTATCCGATGTGACGACGATTCACTCGTCCTACTCACGTGTACCCAGTCAAAGCCCAAGCAATCGATGCGGTAATCCAATTTGTGGACAATCCCTGGTAGTCCGC
>JTDE01000217.1:140672-151558 GCA_014338405.1 Paragonimus skrjabini miyazakii | reverse complement strand
ACCATCAGTCCAGCATTCCAGTAGCTTAACGGTAAATCCTAGACCACTCTGACGAAACATTTTAAAGAAAGAAGTATTTTCATCAGTGTAGTTTATCACTGGTTGTAGCTTTTCTCACGTTGTTCGGATGTTTTATTGTCCTTTCCAACAAGTTCTGGAACTGTAAGTCAATCTCCCATCCGTTTATATTGGTTCCGTGCACAATCCGTTATACAGTCCGTTATACGGCGATATGAGCTTCGAACCACTCCATTGAGTCTACTTGCATGACTTTTATCTATCATGTAAAGAGAAGTACACTTTGGTTCGTTCCATTTCCTGGCTCACGCCTATACTGACATTCCAGAAATGTCCACTTTTTGGGGCACATCCGAAAGTCGCTACTTCTTCCTCTCGATCAACATTGTCGTCATCAAGCTATACAACAGTGAGATAATAATCAAAACCGGGACTTAATACTACTTTCCCTTTTGCCCTCGATATTGTTAACCAGATAGCAGAGTACATCCAGCCCTTTAGAGAAAAATCCGGACTTCGGCTGGATTCTAACCAGCGACAGAAACAACATACCCAAACTGGGCAAATGTTCTACCAGCGGAGCTACGAAACCACACCGAAAGCTCAGACATTTCACAGTTGCACCTAGTTATCCACTCAACCAACTGTGTCATATGGAATTCAGTGCTCAAATAGGATTTCTTGATCAGTTCACGCTGGAATCCACCAACGCCACCGATGACGATCGACATTGTATTTATGATAGGTGATTTGGCAGGTTTGATTATTTAGAAAAGACCCAATTGGTTAAGTAGGTAATTAGATTCAGATGTGAAATTTTTGAGCTTCCGGCAGCGCTTCGTAGCTTAGCTGGTAGAGCATTTGCCCCGTTTGAGCATGCTTTTCTGTCGCTGGTACGAACCTAGCCGAAGTCCGGATTTTTCGCAATTGGATCTCTTCTAAATAATCATATCTGCCAAACCAATTTTCAGTGAAACGATGTGATATTTGTCAGACGCTGACTTCTGAATGGTTGAAACATTCGGTCTGTCTTGGCCACGGCCGTTCGTTACTGACTATGAGACATTGCTTATGACTTCCCTGATGGAAACATTCTGAATGTACGTGGTGCTGTCATACTGAGAACTAAACAGGTGTGATCCAATATTACATAACGGCTGCAAAAGTTAGGTCTGTTTGGATACAGCTTTGTCTTTGAACCAGCAGTCTGAAAGAAACTAGGTTAGTCCTATCAGCAGTGAGTGCTTTTCATGTTTCAAAGCGGGAAAAAACACTTTTGGTGACTGTTCACACAAAAATAACCTGCGTCAGCCGGTCAGTTACCTCATCACTAATTTCGACGCGGTAAGTTCTGATTTTTAAGGGCACATAGTGAGTTAAATTACAGTATGGAGTGATCATGTGAATGGGAGACGGAGATCTGACAGTATGACATCTTAAGCTCATCTCGTTCCGCATGTTCTTCCACCGTTCGTCAATTATCGCTGGTATACTCATGCGCCACGAACTTGCTAACTGCTCCCGGCTTCCGCGCCAGAGCTGCCGGCGTGACTGTTCTCGTTACGGCTGTCTGTTTTGGATTTTTTCAAAGCGTTTGGTTGAGTTGGTCACTCCATCCTATTATGTAAACTTCAGAGCTACGTCCCCTATGGTTCAACATTCAGATGGCCAATGACCTATCTAATTGGACGTGGGTTTATCGTTGTGTTGAATGGACAGTTGTCGAACTGCATCCCTGTCAGCAACCATGTTTAGCAAAGGTCAATCCTAAGTTCACTGTTACACCCACTGCTCGCTCTCGAATCACCAAACATTGGCAACTCACGGATATTGTACTACTTCAATTAACCGAATGCAGCAGAACGTTCTCAAGTGTCGATTAACTTACGTTAAATTCATTTGATTTTAGTCTCGTTCTAGTTAGAGCTGGTTAGTAGTTTGTATCCTGGCCACGTTCGAAAGTTGAATTTTTGCGGCGGTATCGTGGGGTGACCGTATTGACAATTTTCCCATTGACCACACACTAAACACGATCAAGTTATCGTATTCAAATGCCAAGCCACGTTCCGTTATGAGTACTACTAAGTTCAGTCGCTCGACTCGCAAGGAGACTCCGTAACTGTCCTGTTAACTCCATTCGCTGACCTCAAGACTATGACTTCGCTTCAAGTTTGAACCACAGAGATTATAAAAATTATTGAGAGATATTTTGCGTTCTGGTAAGTAGTGGGGATATTTTGTAATGTTCAGTTAACATCCATCGAATTCTTCACTGTTTATTGTTACAAGTCGTCTGCAATTGCCGCTGACGAGTTGCATCACAAGTGGCGACGGTCTTTTTGATCAATGCTTCAGGAACGTCAACGGATCGCTTAGTGGTGTTTGCATTACTCACACTATCCGGGATAGGTTAACACTGGCAATCTTGTAGTCAAGACATAAGGATAGCTCAGGCGTTACCGTTTTATTATTCAAACGCCGTTCTATAAAACGTTAGAATCCTTGTAGGGGAAATCTACTACATGCTTTCAAAAATGACAGTAACTAACGCCGCAGTTGAAAGATCATATGCTTGACTTTGCTTTATTCGTGTAAACGCCTAAAAACGATGTGGCACATTAATTTAAGATTATATCTACATAGATATTACTCAGAGTCACGGCTTCGGTAGTTAGTTTTTCACCTACTTTGTCTTATGATCAGTTCACAATTATTTTTATCCATTTTAACTCCGTTAACATTTGATTTTTGTTTTATCAGAATGCCTGGAATACTGCTCAATCGTTCGGAGGGCTCTACCGGAACAGGAACTGTTCCACAGGTACGCTGGCTAGACCAGCAACAATATCTTATTGAAACCTATCGACAGATCCGTGACAACCTCGGTCAACTGGAAGCGGAAATCGAGGCAGCTCGATTACGTGTGACAGATTGGACACAACATCGACGTGAACCGAGCCGAAGCCGTAGTCTGAGTCACGCGAGTCTGTCAACCAACGCCAGCAGTAGTCACTGGAGTTGCAGTACGTTCGATAGCTCGTGTACCGATGCCTCTTGTCTGCACATCCAAACCGACAGCATGACCACTGGGTCGTCCTCTTGCTGTTCCTCAGCCTGTGGTGTTCAGTTGCCCTCCACGGTCGCTGTAAGCTTGAATGCAGCGACCTTGATTTCAGCCTTTCTGACAGCCAGCACGACAACGCAACCTAGGTTGATTTGTCCAACATCCACAACGGAAAATTGTTCTGCTCCATCAAAGCGGTCAGGTACACCTGATCCAGTGCCAACAGAATCTGTTTCACTGCCAAATCGGTCTAATACTCCGTCGTGAGTCAGGTAGCCGAAACACGGTGAATGCGCGTTCTCAGGACAAGTCACACAATCCGGCCCGTTTAGGGAATTGAACGAACGCACATCATCTATCGGTCTTTCTGGTTTGTTGTATTACAGTTTTGTCCATCGCACACTTTTAACCATTTGTCATCGACATGGTCTTTCTCATTTTTGTACTTTTAAAATCGGAATCTTGCGCTTTGATCCTTTATATTAATGGATACTGCTGAATTATGAAATCACATGTTTGTGCTATTCTTATTTGTTATTTCATCAACTTGATTTCACAATTCATTATGGTTCTCACATTCTTCATCCACATGTTGTCAAACCAGGCAACAGGTTCTCCATTCAGGAGACACCACATAATCTCATTTCTTTACAGCATCTCATGAACTATTGATTTTGTATGTTCAAAATTTTTTAATTTATGTTCACATTTTGATACATTACTATGAGATCAATTAATACTTTTCTTTTGAGCTCATGCTTGTTGAGCTAACTACGTAACGTACTACACAACAAACCGAGATTGTGATCAGGTTTTCCGATAGAAAAGACGAGTGGTTTATTAACACAGTCCCTTATCCTGACCGTAAGCCTACCTAATGCCATCATGCCTGCGAAGAGATGGTATTAAATGTTAAGTCGGTCTGGTTGTTTCTTCAGACCTGAACTCCTGGATATTCAGCAGGAACCTTTTAATTCTCTGAATCCACTTCTAACGGCAAAATTGTGGCCCGCCGGACTCCAAACTACCAGTTGTTTCATGAAGGCAAATGAACCGTAGCAGTGATTGAAAACGTTCATGTTTCAAGCTGGTCGGCTGTGGAGAGAACGTTTGATGTTTATGTTCGGATCCAACACTTTCCGGCAACAGCCTTTTTGGATTTAGTTACTTTCTGTGCTATAAGAAAGGCCCATGTAACGAAACTTTTGGTTAACCTGTTCTGTGATACATTTTTAAGACTCAGTTGCCAAAAATCTGAACTTTTCTGGCTTTGTAGTTCAGCTGGTAGTGTAGCTGGTGTACTGTTTACGTCGCTAGTTCGAGTCCACCCGAACTCCAGATTTCTAGCAATTGGGTTCTTTCAAAATTAGTAAAGTCTACCAAACTGGTTAGCAGCAATACATTTTTAGGCCAATATCCCTACAGTTAATAAACTAGTGAAAAACTGCACACATGTAAAACATTAAACCAACCAAGACGATGAACCAGCATGATTCAATCAGAATGATGCGGTGATACAGCTAAACAATGCGGAACCTTTGGACTGTAAGTTTGTAAGATTTTTCAAACAGCTTGTCCTATTCTAATGTATACTGTATTGTATGTAGTCACTTGCTACGGTGAAGAAAAAAGTCTACGCGACTAATTTTCTATGAATATTTCAGATTTGTCTTAGTTAACCAATTCTCAAGTGAATTGCTTTTTTGTCTGTAGCAAGAAGAACTTGATAATTGTTTGTGTCATTAATCTTTCAACAATGTCGCCGGCAAAGAACGTTGTACTGATCGAACCATAGGAACTTTGACTGATCAATAGTTAGCATTACCAGACATGTGTAACCATGGCTATTTGGTCTGGCTCACATCAAACCCAGTGTTTTTCACAGCATTGATGGAATCTCATTCTGAACAGGAAATCGTAAGCCTGCCCTGACGGTTTCTTTTGGTTTTCAGTGAGGTCACCTCAGTATGGCTGAAAGGTATTGATCACCGGTCACAGGTTGGAACCAAAGACATGTCTTTCCTCTAAAAGAAGGTTTGCCAACCCAACTATTACTCACTTAGATGTGGCAAAACGTTTGGATGTGTTAATTTCGTCGTATCCGATTCAAGGTACATGACATAGTGGTTGATGTGCTCACTTGACAAGCATATGGACCTGAATTCCGCTCTCGATTGTTGCGAGGGTATACAATACCGATGAGCAAGTTCAGGGCTTTCATAGTAGGTGGGTCAATCGTTAGGCTTGTATGAGTATGGAAGCCGTGATAACTTATGAGTAATGTTCAGTTTGAAGGATTCATTTTCTGTCCACATCAACTTCCAGTGTTGAGATTTTGCTGGAGAGCGAAACAACGAATTTCAATGAGGAATTCGGGCACTCACTTATCAAAATATAACAACACGAATGTGAAGCCGGAAGGATTCTTCGACTAATACTCACCCAATTAATCGTACATGAGCGTTTCCAGCCATTTTTGTTTGCAGAATCTTCTGATCATCTTAATTTTCAGAGGCTTCCTTCATTCACGAACTTGTGACTCTCTTTGTGCAAATGATATAAGCTAACCACACATTTGTCGTTGTTATAGTAAGGAACTTCGAACTAAGCCATTACGGTATTTTTTGTTAGTATTTGCATTTGTGTCAGATCACACCTGAAGTATTCAAATGATGTACTGCACTTATACTGAACGAAGGTGACTCAATAGAAATAGTAGCGGTAGGAAGACAAGCCTCAGTGAGCAACGTTATCCTAGTGTGCTAAGAGAACCGGAAGTGATAGGTACTTAAAATTACAGTTGCGATACAGGTGGTCAATGTCTCTATCTCTCTTAGTAGGGAGGGTTGTCCCACAGGAATACACAACCAAAATGGTCTGTGTGGCACGTAGTCTTTCGATCCACAGTGTCCGTGGTTCTAACTGACTAATGGACAACCTGCATGCATTGTGATCTGGACAGCGTTAGAGTTCATTAACGAACCATAGTCTTACAATATGTTACATGTTTGTGAAACTTTCTTTCACTGTAAACTGAGGTTAACAATTATACCATCTCATAAGCGAATAAAAAGCAGTTTTGGTCTATTATACACTTACGGTCCATAACCTCGTTCACATCCTTTTATGCTGTTTGTGCGCTTGCAACAACGTTTTCGGTTCATCCACTCAAAAACAGTGCATGAAACCTACTGATTAATGACACGGACTTTCACCTGTAAACATGATGTAACATGGTGTGTCTGCTGTGACTCAGTCTGTAACTTGTATGTTATCTCTCCGATGTATACTTTGGATAAGAATACACTCCAAACTTCGCACCCAGACAGAACACACGGAGGAAGGGTCCAAATGATCAGTTGCTTAGAATGATTTCACCACTTACTCAGACCACCATGTTCGGTTCACAGTGACATCTCTCGCAATACCAGAAAATGAGATGGCGTCTACAGTCTGCGACGGGTGCATATGTAAGTTATATAATGTCAAGTTGACCGCTGATCTTCTGCATACTGTACTTCAACACGACAACACAACCCGAAGCTACATGCCTGCGTCCAGATGCTTTGCCTTCATGTAACACCACTGTATGTGCGGTATTTTGTTTTCCAGTCTAATTTTGCATTTCTGCACTACTCCGTCGGGTGGGATTATAGGTAAGAGAGCCTGAGTGAAATCCCCGTGATATTTAGGCATCATAGTATTGTGCTTAACCATATTGGAAATATCATTGTGTCTAACCAACGTATGACTGGAAACAAAGTGGTTCTTTGTAGGTGGTTTGGTCGAATCGATCGCTTTTACAGAGATGTGCGCATCTTCTATAACTATCCGGATTGGTCAACCACGAACACACAGCTTCCTTATTAACGTACTATGACTACTATCTCATTTCGTTTTTTCTATATGTTACATGCTAGTGGCTTGTTAAAACTGGCTGTCTTCCGTCATGAGTACCAACGCACAAAACAAAAGTGCGAATGAATACGTTTCCCACTTGTTCCTGAAAACTCGATAGGAGATATTCTCGTTTGTCAAATGTGACTGAACAATTTATTGTTTTCCTGGGAGAGATTTGGTCGAAATCGAGAAATGATCGTGCTAGCAGTTACACGTAGATCCTGTGATTCATTCATGCATCCGGTAGCATTTATGATGGCAAGGAAATACTATTCTTTCGATTCAGTGGAGGTAGTAGTATCTTGCAAACAAGTAAGAAACAAACCCTTTCCTATCAATCTCGCACTGTGAGATTATCTGTTATGATTAACCTTAGCGATGAAACCATAGTGCATTTGAAGAAATTAGAAAGAAGATAAACGATTGAAAAGCATGATCGAACGGTCCTGTCGCGGTTTTTGAAACAAGTAAAAAAAATTGATGTTCACATTTAAGACAGTATTAAACGACATTTGCCCACAAACATCACTATCGGAGAAGGGATATCACAATCTTTTCGGATATAATAGTGAATTCATTTTTCCGTAGCTACCAGACAGAAGTGTATCTGGAGATTCCTTATCAGTTAGCCGACCCAGATCCGACATGAAAAACATTATAGAACCCACTTACATGTGGCAGCAGTTTTACATGAGCACTACTCATTGGAAGTGGTTGAGGTACATTATTACCGGTCTGCTTACTTACTCACTTGCTTACTCACTTGCTTACTTACTCACTTGCTTATCTACTTAATTGGCGGCATCCGTTTTGGGTTAGCCTGTCACAGTGACCGAAGCCAAAGGACGTCTGCGCATAACCGTCATTACAAGTGACTTGCGCTGCACCACTTGTAGTTACACTCAGACTACGTGCCCGGTGTAAACCCGAAGGAATAAGACCGGTAGGTGTGTGATTGAGGCCTTTATTTTCAGTTGGCCAATGCTGGTTAGCCAATTCATAGGCCAACTCCAAAATAAAACCCCTATCTCCCGAGAAATAAACAGAGACACTGCATTGGTAAAATCTACACTGTGAATAAAAATGTCGAAAACATGATACAAGAAGCATTCCGTTATAGGAGTACATATTAATATACTCTAGAGAAGACACAGAGTAAAAGCAAAATGCAGGACTGGATTGGAAGAAAACAAAACATTCATCATACAGTATACTAACAATACTAAAGAAAAAGGTTTCTGAAAATGGGAGCGAATGAGTTTCAAACGACGGTAATGGTTGGATGACATCAGCGAGAAAAAAGAATATACCTGATATAACCTAACTGAGCCTAACAACCTTGTTGTCTCCTCGCCGACAGTGCACTATGAGTACGTTGGTGACCTACCAATCCAAAATGGTCGGCGCATTCGCGGCGACACCCATCGCAACGCCATATAATCACGTCATCACGACCTATGGCACCGATAGTTCCCTTGCCTACCGCGCGCTTTCGTTCTCGGCCACGCAATAGCTACTCGTTGAACTCGGGGACACCCGTCCGAATTGTATTCCTCCAAGCAGTCCGATTCAATACTTAGTCTTCCCAACATTCAAAATCAATGTTACAACATGAGTAACCCACCTGAATAACATCCTGGTATCCCCGCTTTTGACCACCAGGATGTCGCCTACCTGATTTCAGTTCTGCTCACAGCAGCTACTTTGGAATACGGTTATTGTCCATCCGGCGGATGTGGCCTGCAAATGAATTTGGTTGTGCATCAGCACCGCTTTGTTTCAGTCCATATCCGCTCGCCGCAGTACCTCAATATTCGGAACCATGTCCGACCACCGAATACCCAAGATGCGTCTTAGACATTGCAAATAAAAGCGGCTCAGACAACGCACGTTCCGCTGATACAGTGTTCACGTTTCGCTGCCGTACAGCAGTATAGACAACACCATTGGGCGGTAGACAAAGAGCTTGGTGGTCGGCTTCAGACTGTGGTTCTTCCAGACACGTCTTTCAAGACGCCCGAAGGTAGCGCAAGGCCTTGTCACGCCAGCTGGTAACTCGCGGTCCACGGACAGATCTGTGGATAAATTGCTACCCAATTAGCAGAAATCTGTGCGGCTGTCGACAACACCTCCAATGGTGCGCATTTCAGGCAGAGGTGCACAGACAGCACCTCCGCCCGGAGAGGGCTGAAAGAAAGAAAATGTCTTACCTATGTTGATATTCAGTCCAAAATTGTGTGTCGCGGTTGTGAAATCGGTGGTCACTCGCTAAGGTTCGTCTTCGTTACTTCCGAACAGGACTACCATCTGCGAACAGAAGCATGCGTATCGTTGAGGTATGTAGTGAGCTTGAGACGCCGAAACGTCGAATATTTATTAGACGCTTATCCCCTCTGTAGCCACCTTCAACGTCGTCCACCTGAGAATCCTGCTAGCATTGCGGTCAAAGATAAACTAAATAGGATTGGGGCTAGCGCACAACTCTGTTTCACGCCAGTGACAATGTCAAAACCATCAGAGGTATATCCACACGATTATACCTTCGCCTCATGCCTATATGCAACAGTCTAATCTAATTTACAAACTTACTTCAGCACCTAAACTTAACAAGCACCGTGCACAGTGCCACACTGCTTACCGAGTCAAAGACCTTGGTGAAGCCCACGGAGATGGCGCGCAGAGGCTAGGTGCGTTTCCAACAATCCCCCTGAATCTGTTGAGCAGCGAACACCACTTTGATCATACTGCGACTCTTCCGCAATACACACTGCTCCTCAAGAACATTGGTCCGGGAAAAAGTCCGCATTCATCCAGTTTAAGTTTATACTTGCAACCACCTTGTCGGCGCAGGTTAGCAAACTAGTGTTCCGAAAGCTATCGGGGAATTACTTGCTACCCTTACCTTTGAACAAGGGTACGATAAAGGAATCATCGAAATCTTGTGATATTTCTTCCTGCTCTCGGATGGAGTGAACCAGCTGGAGGCATTCTCCAGAATTTCAGCTGGTAATCCACTTTCGCCTACAGTCCTTCATTTATGCAGTTGCCTAGTTGCTTTCTGCACCTCTGTCAAACTCGGGGCGATAGCAAGTGACGGTTTGACAGCTTACTGAAACATTCTCTTCACGGTCACCCAGTCAGTGGTAGCAAGACGATTCAGTGGACTACCAAAATGTTTGCGCAAGATTTTCATGATGTCCTCTGGTAGGGCGCACGGACAGCCGCTGTCCACCTCAACGAATGTTTTGGGAGACTGGACAGATGGACCGAAAATCGCTTCAAACGCGTGGTAGAACTCCTTGTGTTGTCTGCGACCGGTGTATCATTGCATCCACTCAACTTGTCTCCTCCACCAGTCGTCCTTGATTCCGTGAACATGTTTGTTTAGTTAACGACGAGTACTCCGGAATGCCGCTCTCTTGTCTTCATTGTTCGTACCAAATGTGCAGGCGGCAAACGTTGCATTCGTTTCTCGTTTCAAGCTGGACAGCCATGTTGTTTGCGCCGACCCAGTCCGGACGTTTATGGCCCACGATACCGATAGATTCGGAGGCTGGTGCAGTGATCTGTTTCTTGAGCTGTTACCACATAACCTCAGGGGTGATGGATACAGTACGTCTTGCTGACGAGCGGCAACTACATTTTGGAAAGTCGCCATCGTCTCGGAATTATCCAGTCGCCTGGCCTCCAACTTCTGCCGTTGTCCGGAGGATCTACAGTAAACAGGCTTGCACACGTGGATGAACAATTTGGTCCTGATTAGTCTATGGCCGGCGCTACATTCAGCCCTACACATCAATCACAGGATGCACATTTCACGAATGTAGCACTGCCCCACGATCACGTAATGAAGCAAATGGTGATGACCGCTTCGTGTGTGAGTCTCCATCGTGATGTCTCTCAC
>JTDE01000217.1:116996-133732 GCA_014338405.1 Paragonimus skrjabini miyazakii | reverse complement strand
TCGACTGAAGCCGGCCCTGTGTGTTCAGAAACAATTATTCGTGAACTCGACCCTGCCTTGGACTTAGTGACCTTTCCTAATACATCAATCGACTATCCACCCAACCCACCCCTAAACTGTTCGGTATAAAAAAACCGTTTCATGTTATTGTAAATTTGGTACTGATGAGTCAATACGAAATGTTTGCATTTACCAGTTTTCGTGTTCTAACAGTGTTGTTCAAACTTCTGAAGGGAACGAAATGTTTTAAATTCCGAGTTGCCTTCAGTTCGCTCTTACTTGGTCGTGATTGCCTAATAAAAATTTGTATGCTGATTTGTGATACGGCAGTGGAAAATGTTGAGAGAATCTTGGTGTTAAATACGGGTAGGATGTATTTATCTTTTTTTAGTGGAATGTCTAACGTTATCTGTTACGGATAAGTCAGACAGTAAGATTCGAATTTTATATCAACTGGGGTAAATTTTCCGCTCACCTCAACTACCTATTGCTGCCTAATAGTCTCCAAAGTTATGCCTGAATGAATACGCAAGGTTTCTTTTTTTTCCAACTCACTATGCTGAAGTAACCTGTTCTATTGAACAAGGACTCTGAATGCTTTAACGTTGACGATCCACTTTCATGAGTGAGGTCACTTGCTGGGTTACTGGTAATATTCGGTTATAGCTTTTGAAAGGTGGTATTGCTCGTTGATTGCATCACTAAACGTAGTGCTGTTGGTTTTCAACATTCATAGCACATATAGAAAATGTTGTGAGTATTCACACCGCATGTCTTAACGTTGTGCACGTCTTCTGTGATTGTGCAACACAGATTGATTTGTTAGTCAGGAATACCTCCATTGGAGAGATGGTCACTATTTGGTCTGTGAGTGTAAAACCTTTCGTGCCATTGGTAATGGGAAATCAGTACAAACCGTTAACCATGAAATTAATCCTATAATGACTTTTTATTTGTCACGAGTAAGGGAAGGCTAACTTCGATTACCAGCTATGGCTTAAACGGGAAGTGACTACAATACAATGTTACCCTACCCAATAAAAAGCAATAAATCTTCATTCTATCGGGCTCATTAAGGTCGTTACATCGATGAGTTTACAAGAAAAAGCTTTGATGGTCATACAGCATCAATCATTTCGTTTTTATTGCCTTTGAAAATTTTGAGAAGTTGCTGAAATATTCAACAATCGGTACTGAAAACAAGTCATTCAAATCGAGACAGAATTGTCAGGGTTTAAGTGTTTTGAGTTGTTACGATTACAATAGAAAAATTGTCAGTCTTCTGGTGGTGACTTCATAAAACAGTGTAAAGATAAAAACAAGTTTGGCAAAAAGTAAAACATTTCTGATAAGAACTTTTAAAAGTAATATTGTCATCTTCAGCCATTTATTCATCACACTGTCTTGTTATACTGCAATAAGTTTAAAACGGTGAGTATACACAAGAACTTGATAAAAGGGGTGATCTGAAAACATCGTAAACAATAACTGACATGCTCAGAAGAGTTCATTTTGTCTGTAGTTTTCAGCCAACAATCCTTTGAATACGTTTTTGATAGGTGAGCAACGGGTCTGATAATAAAGCTGTACAGTCCACAATAGCTCGTTTCAACTCTCCACACTCCAAATGATCGCTTTGATTTACCAGTCCGTATTCACTGATATCGTCCATATTTGAGCAAAACTTACACATGGTTTAGAAATGATATGACCATGAAATAAGATAACCAGAGATCGTCTCGTTGAACATAATCAAAGGGTGGCGCATACTTAACTGAGAACTATTGTTCGCCCAATTTCGAAAACCTATCCGAATTAGCAGTATATTTTCAATCAATGACGTGGCCACATTCACGATGTTGTAAGCTGTTTGATACACTCTTGTTTTATTCAGTGTCTCTTGTTTCCTCTATTTTATGTATGTTCTCACTGGTATATCTCATCGCTGTTGCATGAACGGCAGCTGGAACCACATCACGAACTAGGTGGACGCATACCTTTTTATGACTGAATTGACGAGGTGTGTTTGAACGAGTTGTAAGATATCCGCACCAAATTTTATACGAATGAAGTCAAACAGTTTGGGTGTCGTGTTTAACATGTTATTGATAAATGGATTGAGAATAACACAACTATTACGAGCAAGTTGTAATACTCTACTTTTCTGCCACTTCGGGTGATCTTCCTCAGGAGTGTTGTAATCGAAATCCGGTTAGAAACTGCATCAACAAGTGAATCTGAAATCGATTAGTCAATGTTCTAGATGGAACGTAAAAAAACAGTGGGAATAAGCTTGAGTTGAACAAACTAATTAGACACGAGTGAGATTTAGGATATAAACATTCAAGCAAATAGGGTTGTTCAATAAAATGTAACTTGTGCTATTGAGGATGACCTAGATATCGGAAGGGTTTGACTATCGCCGTTTCCCGTAGTAATGTACCCATTCAGTGCGTCCGAAAAGCGGGTCATTGTGCGACGACGGTGCATGTCTATATGAGATTAAGGCTGTGTCCCTATTTCAGATTACTTTGAATAGCGTAGACGAATGATGAAACGCACAAAAGTCAATTGCAACGCCCTTCGTTTTGTTAAAAATGGCCCAGAGTTAATTCCAATTTCTATCTCGGATTTCCATTTGTTGTACTGAATACCGATGGCGCCCTGTCCTGAAATCTTTCGTTATGAGTAACACATTGTGTGAATGTGCTTAGAGATATTCGGTGGTATATATATACTTACGTCAAAACGTACTATAGCACACCCAACGTAGATTTCAGAACAAACAGAATGAAGCAAAATAATAGAAGTAACTATGATAACAGTGATTATTTTTAATTAGTCCAACTCCCGTCGTCGTAGCCAGAGAGACAGAGAGAGAGTCAAGCTTTTGACAATGTTTTCCGTACTCACAAATTTGTTGAATAGATTTTTCATGACAAACCAGCTATACTCTGCCACCTTGCGGAACAATAGTAGAAATGTGAGTTGTGAAGTTCTGAGCTACGTTTCATTCCAAGACTATTGCGACACGAGGTAATGTTTTATATAAGACCGCATCAAACAAACCATCCAAGGTAACTGACGGATTGTTTCAGACTCAATGAGGGATTATAAGTTGCTTCTCGCTCACAGCCATTTCTACCACTCCAATTATTCTCTTGATCATAAAGTTTTGTAATCAGTTCATGTTGTTTTTACGTAAATAAAACGTGAACTAGTGGCATTGTTTTGGTAAATGTTCAACCCGGGTTCAACCCACACTCGTTGTGCCATCTAAGCATTCGGCTGCATTGCGTAAATAGCCATTTCTCACGTAGCATGTTTAAAGGTTTCCAAATTTAACTGTGGGTTATTGCCATGGAACTAACCAGACTGTACATAAAAAAACATGCGTTAATCTGCTGCAGTTTAAGAGCAACGGAAACCATTGTTCTTAACGGTGTAACAGGTTCAACTGTTAAAATCACAACTGCAAGTAAGTTTTTACTGATCGTTTTTGCTCAGTGCAGTGTAGCAAAATGGCACTTGTACAGTTTCTGCATGTTATCAAAAATGTCTACCTAAACTACTTTTGGGTTTAGTGTAGAAGCAGACAGTCATTGATTTTTTTCTCCTGGTTTTACAGTTCCCCGGTTCCGTGCACTGTTACGCGTGTTACAGTAGTTTCCCTGTTTGCTTGATACTTCAATAACAGTCGTCTTTCAGATTTATTTCAAAACGTGATCTTCCGCACAGAGCAAATGACATGGTTGCATCCATCTGGGACTTCGCGACAGTTCAGACAAATGGTGATCGCATTCGTCTGGTCACGCTGAGCTGGCGATGGCGCCAGAAGGAAATTGTTAGAGAAGATGCCCTTAGTAATTTGGAAAATCATGCATAAGTGGTGACTTCCGGTCTTGTTCAGCAAATTTGCTTAGTTTTTGATACGCGGTAAGTTTTCAATTCGCGTTTGTTTTCTGTCCACTCATACCACAGCGTCCTTTTGCTCAATATGATACCTATCGATGTTGCGCTTGGTTGATCTAGAGTTCGTTTTTGAACTCTGTTATGTTATCCCGATTAAGACAGTACTTGACCAGCAGCTGTGTACGCGTTTATCCTCCTCTAACGCATTACAATTCAGATGGGGTTACTGTTGTGGGCATCAATGAATAAATCATCATACATCGTTTATGAGGGACCTCTGAGACAGTTTGAGGAAACAGCTGTCATAAAGGATTAATTAGTTTTTACTGGAGACATTCAGGTTGGAGCTGTAATCACTCAGAACCTAATTATTTAATATTTACCAACTGTGCAGAAACCAAAACAAATAGCAATGTTGGAAAAGCCAATATAAATTGAAAGTTCTACTTCCTAAATCAACCGAATATGTTAACTGCAGTCATATTCCCGTTTCGTTGTAATACACCGATTTTTGTAAGAATATCTGTTTTCAAAATTGCACATACACTTGTTCTTAGCATCGCTCAGTGTAGGAAACGTCGGCGCCCATGATGGTATTCCTACTGGCTCCACTTTCAAGTCCACTGCTTTCGTTGTCAAGCTACACAGTATCCGTCATCTAACATTGATTCTTGGAGGCTTAGCGATTTTGGACGTATCAGACCCTTCTTTTATCTGCACACAACAAGCTTGCTATTTGAAGCGTCCATTCACATAAAACGCTCAGATATTGAACCAAATGTTTTGTCAGCCTATCGTCTACACCTGTACACATTAATGACCATGAAGCATACGTTTGTGCAACGTGATGGCTTGCTATCTGACTCCACATTCTACTATGCCCTCTAAACAGTAAAGAGATTTGACTCAGTGCTAAACGATACATATCGGTGAAACAGCATAAAATTCCAAAATCAGGACAACCTTCTGGAGGACTGTGAATATTCCAGGTCTCTACTGGCCACGGGATTTAATGCTGATTATACAAGTCAGCAGTCTGCAGCGCGAATTGTCATTAATTTCATTATGGTTGCTCACTTGCGAGTTTTTTCGTTAGTTGTGGATGATCCACTGGTGATGGATGAGTAACAAGATCCCTACTTGTCCGACGTGACTTCACAACTTAGTAGATGGATCACTTGTCGCACGCTATTTGTTTAGATCGTCCGAGTCCAGTCGAAGCTCAGAATAACCACAGTTAGAACTCTTCTAACCTAACTCTGTAAATGTTTAGCACCTTCCAAAATCACTGCTCATCGGCTTTCAAATACTTTTCAGAATTTCTAATGAGGACTAATCATAAGTGAATCAGGTTAAATGGGAAACGCAACGTTGTAGCTTACACATAGGCTGTTGTCCACGAATAAACATTCAAGAATAAGATTCTCGAATATGAGTAAACTCCTGTTTCAGAAATAATACAAATTAACGTTAGGATGATCGTCCGCTACAGATCTCTACCAGCCAAGACTGGAGAGTACAAGACATGACTGCGTGATTGACCGTGTTAGCCGACGTTAGTTTAAAGAGGTTACAGGTCATTGCCCTTTCTATGGTTATTATAATAAAATCACACAATTCTGCGTGAGTCTTATTTAAATGAGTTTTAGAAGTGGGAGCAAAGAGATCAACGAGATGGTTACAAACAGTGTGATGAAACCGCATGTGCAGATGCATTGCGGAAGAAAGTCGATAGAAAGACAAATCAGTGTGCTATTAAGCCTTGGAAACTGAGGGTTTACGGTAGTGTGGTTAAACGCAGTTGTTGGTCAAGTGGTTGAAATCTTTACCAGGGATTTGGGATCTAACTGAGAGGATAAAAAATTTATTAACTTTCAACCATGATGAAAAAAAGGTTTGAGAAATTTACCTCCAACTCCGTTAGAACTCGTTATCGAATGTATGAATTGAATAATCTAACGCCAATAAGCTTGAATGGAATATCGCGCAATACACACACCAGATTGCAAACAATGCAACTTACAAACCAGTTCACAGGTATTGTGTGTATGTAACACTAGATTTCATGTATTTCAGAAAATAAATGCTTTCCGATATGTAGAAAAAGATATTTTTTTTGATAAAGCCTGAGTGCGGAAAGTCACAAGGGAATGAGTAACGTTTCCTTATTTCGTAAACCCGTTAAGTTGACCCAAGGTAAATATCAGAATTGTGTACTTTGGGATAATGTAACATAACCTTGATATGCAAGTAAAATACGGAAGTTAAGATTGTTTGGTGTATGGTGAGGATGAGAGTCCGTATGTGTTACGTAGTTAACGATCAATACAATTTGCTGAACGGAGGAGAAAAGTGGACAGAAGGTATATTTTTACAGGATGCGTGTTAAGTATAAAAACCAAGACAAGCAAATAAGTACAGATAACACCATAGGTCACTGCTCAAACAATTTAAAAAGAAATGAGTGGAATCAGCGTTCCTTAAATTCGCAAAAGTTAAATGAAGGACAGAGCTTATCCATTTGGTTACATTGCTCATACAACAGGAAAGTCTGCATGACCGCTGTAATATGTGTTGGGACGTGTAGTGTTACATTGCCATTGTATATGTGTTCAAGTTAAGGTGGGAACTAATGAGTTGGGTTTTATTTCTACTGGACGATCCAAGCGAACATACTGTTTGCAGCCAAGTGTAGACGTATAACGTGGTTACGCATATACACGAAAGGTGGCTGCGCGAGGAGGAGGGCTATCATACTTTCAGGTTGAATACGAGATAAGATATGATCACGGATTAGAAGTTAGCCTACTGAACTACAACATCTGCTTCGTATATCACACTGTTAAGAACAGCGCCGGCAGTCCCATCGACTTCCACTAGATGTGACTTATCATCGTCCACAGTGACGAAAGAAAAGGTAGTTGGAAACCAAGGGGGTTGGCAAGTTGGTGTAACCTCAGGCTAGTGGTCAGTATTGAGGCGTTGCCATTGACCAAGTGGAGTCGACTGAATTCAAATGATATCAATGCGGGTGTAATTTTGTTTGTTCGGCGAACCTGTGCGTAATAATGTTAGATCGCTCAGTGAATTCAGTGAACTGCTATCAGATGATATTGGTTTGTCAGGCCTCAGAATTACTCGGATTGTACCACTAACCTAATATGTTATTGAAGTGAGAGAATAAAATGTGGTTTTAGTTCCAGCCAGACACATTCAACAATATAACTACGCAAGGTGTTTAGAACAAGGAAATACACTGTCTCAGGCTGTTTAGTAACAACAGTTTGTTTTGTTTCAGTAGTTGCCTTATTAGTAGACACTTCTGGATCACATGGAACATTCACCAGATTCATCAGACCAACAATCAACGCTTTCCTGACATAATTTATAAGATCGCCGTGTAATTAGATGGAATCTCGTTTGTTTGCATGGATTGCAAAAATTGTGATGAGTTCGACTGTAATACTTCATGGATTCGTCCTCAGCCGGACACCGGACACCCGGCTTAGCTTGTAAACGAGATCATCAAGTGGCGGTAGTCTAGCCTAGGTTCAAACACGCAATCCCTCGTTTAACAGGCTAGCGATTTTGTCCGCTTGATCACCAATTCTAAGTAAATCGCTTATGGTGCAAAGGGCTACCGCTTCGCATCTCGATCGAACTGTCTCTACCTGACAAATGCAAACAAAAACGAAACTGGCCGTGGACTGCCTGTTTGAAGCTGAGTATCATGAATTAATATGTCAGTCACTTCATGTCTTTGTGGTTAGAAACAGATCAGACTATCAAACCGAGGGTTTTGTCCCCATTCACATCAAAAAGAATGTTTTGCTTTCTCAAATCGACCTAATTAATGTGGAACAGTTTCACCTCGAATTGCTGGTGTTCCTGTTGTAATGCCAGTTGTTCACAAAACGTCAACTTTACAGACAGCTGTTATCAGTAGATATCACCACGACTTTACGATTGAATCAAAACCTTTCAGTGACAAATCAGGATTGAACGCCGTCATTTTGTCCATATCGTGTAGGACTGTGTGGTAATATTCTTCTTGGTAGCTTACTTGGAACAGGATTACCAGATTGGGAGGTATGTCGGAATGCGTCTTACTAGCGACTGTTCTATCTTGAATGACCTTTGTCAGGCAACCTCTGCTAAACAGTAAAACCACTGAACCGTCTTCTTGCCAACTCTTCAACACAATATATGTCTTTCTTCGCGTCCATTATTAACTGATGTATCGGGATTAAAAATGTAATTTTGTCTATGCTAAAACGTTTGAAAACCACATGCTTTGGTTTTCGCACGTGACCTCTATGTGACATTCAGGTGCCCTGTAATCGCATTACGACTGCACAATCGGCGACAAATCCCAAACCGTTGTAATCCTTCTCACGCATCTCGTCTCGTGCAAATATGACAGCAACTGAGCTCAGGTGCATCGGCACATTAACAAAAAGCTACAAGCCGATAAGCACCATTGGATTACACGTGACTCGGTTTGTAACTGGCCTTGATCGTCAGTTTGGTAGCTTAACCCCATGCGGTCCCGTGCTCTTTTCAAGCCAGCCAAAACAGACACCCGTATGTCACGTGACGGTGAGGGCTGAATCGGACAGGCAATTGTTCGTCGATCACAGACAACTGTGCAGTTAATCCACTTCGACTAGGACTGACCAGTGTGTTTGACATTAACTCGAGGCCACAAGATCTTTGGTATGACCATCTATTCGCCAAACCGCTAATGAATGAGATATAGAATTGACTGTTTTAATCTGACTGTTCAGAGGAACCCGACAGCCCGGAGTAAAGGTCCTGCAGTTGACTTGTTTACCTCTACTAGAAAACTGACTTTCAAAAAGGGGTTAGAATTAAATGTTTTTCTCTATTATCCTTTGCATCAAAAGTGTCTCCCATACCTTTCCTTTAAATTCACACAAAATGTTATCCAAGTCTGCAGCATCATTTGACGTCGTAGCTGCAGTATACCTATGAACCAGTGGAGTGGACCTCAAGCTAAAAAGCTACATGCTCGACTTTTAGGGAATCCGAATAACTTCAGGTTTTCATGGGCATTGTAAAGGAGCCTCTCTTGAAAGTATTTGCCAGCGAAGAGTTTGTTCATGTTAGAAATCAATCCCCATTTGGTTCTGTAACCTCTAAGGTAAGCACATTTTTGAATTAACAGAAACCAAAATAAGTGAAAAGTTGTGTTTCCTTTAAATCTAATCACGCCCCAAAAGAGTGTAGTTCAGAGCAATAACTTACAGCAGCTTGGAATACCATATCCGAAATTTGGGTAGATATTTCACAGGTGTCCTTCTCACAAAAATGTAACGTGTGTTACAACTTGGTTCTTTCATCTTACTGTGGATATCCACAAACTTTTCAGGGTAGCCGTTATCCACCAGCGTTTCCCTAATAAACTCTTCTTCTTTTTCCAATCGATCTGCTCTGCGAATCATTCTGGCTCTGTGGAATAACGTTTTCACTAGCCCACGTTTATAAGCAATAGGTGCGAAGCTGGAGAACTCCACATATTGTCCACTCCTAGTTGGCTTGCGATAAACAGATCGTTGTAATGTACCCTCTTGACGTCTGGTTATAAGAATGTCCAGGAACGGCAAGCAATTATTAACTTCCACCTCATAAAATACAGAGGTTTGGGTGGGGGGGGAGTTCAAATAATTATAAAATGAAGTAAAAGCACATTAATCAGTAAAAATTAAAATGTCGTCTACGTAACGTTTGCAAAGCAGGATCCCCGAAATCCTTTCTTGAAATTGCCCTTCAAACATTCTGTCGGGGAAGTTGCCAGTTCTCCGAGAACATTGTATGACCACAAGTGACAAAGTTCACTTGTGAGTGACCTTTACCTTTGCCATGGTCGTGCGCGGCTCCGGTCTTCACAATCGACCTACGCCCTGGTGACAACTGTTGCTGTCATCCCGACTACACACCTAGACTGTACTGTCTAGACTTTTGTCTGGTCCATTCCCTTTGTCCTTGCTTGTTGCTAGTCGCAAACCCTATAAATACGAAAGGGTTTGTGACCATGTGGTCTTCGGATTGAGTGACATAAAGTGGCTCTGCCCGGAGACTAGTCTTTTCTCTGTGTTCGTTCGTTAGCCTCAAGTGGTTGGGTTGGCCGGGAAGATGCGTATTAATCGTGCATATTTCGTAGTCAGTCGTTCCGTTATCTGCCGTTTCACTAACCTTTATTCTGTTGTCTGTTTATGCGCGCATGCGCCGTATACGCAAGTTACAACACATTCCCAAAAATACATCCGCCGATATGGGACCCAGTGGACTACCCAGGGCTACACCGTCAATCTGTCTATAGTTAACACCTTCGAACTCAAACGGAATGTTTTCTGTACTAGCAAAAATGAAATCCTTAAGAAGATCTAATAGAATATCTACATTTACATCTTGACTAAAAATAAAATAACATAAAAATTCAACGGTTTCACGCAGCGGTACACTAGTAAATAAAGAGTCTACATCGACCGAGTACATCATCTGTGGACTTACTGAATTTTTCTCCAAAATTTCCGCTAGCCCAAAGGAACTACAAACACAATTGGGGGATAACAATTTACGAACGGGTTTGAGGATGTCCATTAACCATCACGCCAGCTTATGGTATGCCGAGTTGTTCATGGATAATATCGGTCGTAGTGGAATACCCGTCTTATGGGTTTTTGGTGAACCTCTCATCTTCGTTGTCTGTGTGCCTGTTGGTTTCAGTTCCTTATAGTGACTCTCAGAAATATATCCATGTAATCTCAATATTTGTGGTTTCCTTGGTATCTATTTTTCAATCGGGAAATTGTTACTAGGCTTGGCATCTAATTGGAATATCCGTGCATTAGAAAATACCACATTCGTCTTGGCTACATAGTCCTCCTTCTTCATTATGACGACGTCAGAGCCCTTGTCTGGCTTGAGGAAGACTAGACCTGATTAAAATGATAGTGTGAAATCGGAGTCCATTAGTTAGTAGGTTATAAAAATAATATGATGTCCAGTCAAATTTTCTATTCAGATACGTTAACAGAACTATGAGGCACCTGAGCACACCTATCCATGTAGTCTCTAAATTACAGGATCGGTTGTGCTGGTACTGTCGGAAACAAATCACCACTCACACGCTCACTAAATCTGGGGACCGCTTTTACAGTGCTTTTCAGACCCGAACCAAGATAACCACTGAATATAGCGTAAATCGATTGAGAGAACCTCAGCCTGTGCGCCCAGAAAAAAAAGCGGTGAACAATCATTCACTGAATTGGTTGGGATGGAACTGTAATTGTTTGTTTTCATTCCAAAGCCAATAGAGTCGTTTCTCATTAGTAGTTTATTTGAATCAATATTCTACTTTTAGCCACCTCGTTACAAGATCAGTTAACTCTTGCATATTTACGCATTTGTTATACTGTCTCCAGGTATCTACCACAGCTTTGTTGAAGAAACGCCTCAAGCTCTTAACCAACTCAGAAGAATAAATGGTGGTCAATGCCAATGTCCACCGTTTGAGTCCTGTACTGGAACGAAAAATGAACAACCGAAGTTATTGAGATGTAAGCCAAGAAAACACAATAGTTGCCAGGTGAAGAGATTCCGAAGAGTAGGTTGCGTAGTGTTCGTCTTGGATCAGCTTAGTGATTGTAACTATCTTGGTCCATCTAACGAAATTGAGTGGATTTTGTCGCATGTGGATCACAATAAGGTCGTCCACATGTACGCAAAAACCAAAGACCGTGGGAATGAGGTGTGTAGATTTTTTCAAATATCTGACAGGTAGTCAATGTGTACAATACGTATAACAGGCGTGATTATGGTATGTATTAAGAGAAAACAAATGACATGCTGTATCATACATCTGTTGTCTCTGTCAGCATTACTCCGGAAACAACATAGTATATACTTGTGGAGTTAACAGTATGATCTACAGCAGTTTGATTTATTTGGCATACACTTTCCAACTTCTCAGCCAGCCCTTAGTGGTACCGGTTGTTACAGGTCCCGCAGAAGTAGATTCTGTTGTTGAACCAATCAGTAATTTGTTGTAAGCACTTTGGGTTTATCGGGCACGACATCCAGTCCATTCTGTTTGGTAGTTGATGTAACCCTGTCCTGTGGGCTAAACTGCACAGTCCGCAGTTCCCACGTGCATGAGTTCTACTCACAATTGAGCATCCACTTGAATCTTACACGTCATATTTCATTTTTGGTGGGCATTGCAGTTCATCAATATGATGATCACAGTGAACTTCTATTTGTTTGAGTCATCAAGTTAGGGTTGAACAATCATTCGTAAAAGAAAGTCGATCTTTCTGGCTCTGAAGGTTCACATCCGGCTCGTTTACTCCCACCGCTGATGTGGGTCGAATACGGGCAAGTACTCTGGTGGTCAAAGAGACCAACATAAAGATCCTCGATACATAGTCGCAAGTTTGAATCTGTCGAAGTAGGCAAAAGGGAAAATGCGACAAAAATGTCACAGAATATAGATAGATGGGAGGGATGCGTTACTGTTAATTTCATGGTACATTGCTCTTCAAAGAATACCTAACTATTGGAGTATGATATACAAACATTACTGGCCTCGTTCATCTATGTCCTTGTAGGCAGGCACTTTGTTCACAACGCTGTGTTCGTATGACTGTGTAGTAGTGGGCACGTTTACACGCTTCCCTACAGATGTACCTGAGAAACATTCCATCACGTGAGAACCACCAAGTTCTCTGAGATCAAGTCAACGGAAGTCCTCAACGTCGTGAACCAAACGAGTCACAATTGCAATAATCGACTATCGAAGCGCCTCACAGGAGGGAGAAAAGTGAGCTGGTACGTCGGTGATGGGAGTCATCTCATGGGTGATCTACGATAAAACCGTCAGAACGATACCAGGAAATGAAACCGTGAAGTCGATCCGGTTTCTCGTACTTGTGGGTGCTTCTCTCTACCAGAGAGATTCTCGCTCAGCCGATGTCGATAAACTAACACGTACACATCATGACAAATTGGCGACTGACATCAGCATCATTAATTTTAAATGAATGTCGCCCGTGGTTTACGATTCGCATCGACCAACATCGAATTTGACTAACACTGAACGTAGTAATAGCTCCAGCGATCAAATGGTTACCAATCAAGTTCCCCAGATGTAAACTGGATCGTCTGAATATGGTATGCATCCACAAATCACTGAATGCCGAAAGCTGTTACGAGTTATTTCAAACCATAAAAAGGCTTTCAACCCAAGAAAACACGTTGTCAATATCTACGTGCTCGATCGACCAGCTCCCGTACAGCTTTCTAAATTTTATGGCCTGACTACTTCCATTAAGAGCTCAGGAAGCTTCAAAAAACATCCGACTGAAGTTCATCAAAAGGTATATCACTAATCGCCCTGAAATAGTGCGTCAACTTCAATCGGAGTTATTGACTAAGTGTTCCACGCAGAACAAACTTGCAGATTATTAGGGGACGGCACGAGTCACATCATTTCCCAAAAGCGCAACGATTAATTTTTGTCCGGTTTTACGCATGTCTGTAGTACTGAAAATTCGTCTACTGAATTCCAGCTTAGATGAAATTTGACAGAACAACTTCGAGTCCAGTCAATTCACAGAACGTCCAACAAGCTCGACCTCTGCTAAACTCAGCTGCCTAGTTTACTTCATTATGCGATCGCTGGATGGAAAATCTAAAGCTATTCGCCTTCACCACGCAAGCTACAACTATGTGTTCAGACATGACATTATTTCACCCCCCTAACGAATCCCGTATTCAAGACCCAATTGTCCATATTTTACGCGATTCCTTTACGAATCGAGATCGAATCGCTCCAGTTGATGATTGAGTCTCATCGCCACCCACTATTGGTTCAGGATGTTCTAACGAGTGCAACCTTTTCTATGGTTTTATTTCCACCTCACATAGCAGCCCTGCCAGCCCGTAATCACACCTTTGTAATCAGAAATGTAAATGAATTAACCGCGAAGTTGAATCAATAATACTTTACTATTGACTTCGATGCTGATCATTCTTCAACATTTCGAAGCGCTTCACAATGACCAACCTTAAAGTCTGACTCAGACTGGATTAACTAAATATCTTTCGTTGGCTGAACATATGAGCAAATAAAATCAACCTCAAGGAAATTCACAAAACCTACTATCCGCATGAATTGACTCGGCCTAAGCTGACTTGACTTCAGCTTTAGATGGCTTTACATCCATTGTATAGGAAGACATTTATCCAGACCAATATCGAGTAGATATGATCACGAGGTGGTCAAGAAACGAAGTAATCATTATGTGTGATAGTTTGTTCATCGAAGTCATCTATCAGGTTGGCTATCTGAAAATGTTCTCCAAAATGACATCATGTCCCAATCGATAGCATGCTTAGATCAAGGGAATAGCCGGAGTAATTAAATAGTTAGATAAAATAGTAATAGCCTGGTACCAGATTAGTTGACGCTTTTAAACTGTATTTCACAGTTGACGTCTATGAGTGCATTACTATGATCAAATAATCATATACAAACTGCTCAACAACTTCGGGCAAGCAAGCGCGTTCAGAGCGTAGTTTGAGTAAAACACTATTCTAACCATTCTAAGTAAACATGACCACATTTCGAATTGTTTCTAATAATGTTTATTTTACAGCCGATTGATCGCATTCATGTGCACTACCAAGTACAGACACAGTTTATAGTTTGAACTAACGAGGTTACTTTGGGACAACAATTTATCAAACGTTTCACACGCCAGTTTCATGCGCATCCCATATGTGTGTTACTCAATGACAGGCGGCACAACGGCATTTCAATAGGAAACTGAATCCGCCCACATCATGTGATGGTCAGTTGTTCATTAGTTAAACGGATTCTGCGTAATCTCCATTAGGAATCTCCGCCCAACTGGTCCATGGGACAAACTTAATTACTCCGTTATACTGACTCCCCCGAAAGACAGATTCTAGTTAATACTTTTGCCCATCAGCTTTTATAGGGACTTATTAGTGAGCTTCTTTCTGTCAAAGCTTGGTGGTAGCAGAAGCCTACGTTTTTCACGACTTTCTCCTCTAAACTATAAAATGTATCAGCCTATTTGTCAGAAATATTATAGGTCTTAACTCAGTGTGGAGTAAACCTCTTCAATGTAATTGTGACAAGGTTCAGGTTGTCCTCGCGTGTCAAGGAAACCTCTACATATTTGCCCGATCGTGATGGAAGAATTGGTTGTTGGTCTTGCATAGTAAGCACCGTTTTCGTGTCTATTAAAATACCTCACCATTACACTGGATTGTTGGAAGATAAGGGTGTTTTAAAAACTTCTTGTCAGTGTTCGGCACATGTGTAAGGATGACATGTCATTTTTGGCTTCGGGATTTGTTCGATCAGTTGACCCGACCAAACATATCGGTGTATTTGAACTAATTCAGAATTACATCAGCAAACTAATCTGTAATCGATTAGTCAACAGTCTTGATCGAACATACAAACAACAGTGAGGAAAAGCTTGAGTTAGTTGAGCTAATTAGATGGGATTGAGCTTTAAAACATATACGGTTAGACAAATAGTATGATTTAATAAAATATAACTTTTGCTATTATGGCATGGGAACTTATTTGGCCTTGAGAACACTGTAGGTCAGTTTTATCGATTCAAGGCAAATCGCCAAATGCCGGCCTGAGAAGAGGGCAAAGCCTCTTATTTGACCTCACCTACGTCTGCACCTAAATGCATGTATGCATTGCGAACTCCTTGTCTACATTGATTTCGTTATCTACTTCCATTTTATGATCTATGATGACAGAATAAACGCAAACAACTTGACGATTTCGTTTTATCACTATTTTATAATGTGCGAAAATTTTCAGCAAAAGTTTTGTCTGATACACTCCACTATCTCTAATCGAATATCTTCGAATGTAATTCCTCAACTTTCGTTTGATTCCGATACAAACATTTTGTTACACGCACGCCGTCTCACTATTCTTTCGTCATTCCTGCTCTCTTTCTCTCTCGACTTTTACATAAACCCAGGCTTCTTATTCCCAAATTAATTGGGAAAATACGTAAGTGGTGTTCTTCAGTTGATTGTGATTGTCTGTTAACATATCCATGCAGTTCTGACCTAATCAACACAGTGTTAATTGTTCCCTTTTTTCTAAAGATGTGAGCATGTAAAAAATAAAGATTTTTTCGAAGGGAGTATACACAAAACCCATTATTAATTTGAACTGATTTCGATGGTATTTGCAACAATATCATAGTTCTATTTCCCTTATCTTTCTAAGTTCGTGTATTCGTAAGTTTTATGGAAGGGAGAAAAATCGTATTTTTGTGTTTTATTTTTTGTGTTGAATGAATAGCAAAATTTTTTAAGCGGTTCATAAGTTTAACGGAAGCGTGTTCGTGTGATAGGAATCACATTGGTTTCTAACATGATGAGATCGAACAGTTCAAAAAATCGATGCAACATAATGGTATAGTTGGGGGAAACAACTTCAAACAGACGGTTAACAAGAGATAAACCGATACACAGACGGATTGCACTTTTGTTGGGCCATCCTGAGTGCCGTAGAGAAGTTAGCAAGGATGCAGGGGCGCCGGTTGGCCCGTGCACTTTCGAAAAGTTGAGGATGAAGGACACCAACTATTGTACCTACAGTGTTCGCTGGGACTGCCCCTCGATCGTTTTCACCAGCTGAATGTACGAAACCATGAACAATTGTATTGACAATGGAGCGCATATGAACAAACTAGTGGACCTCGTTTATTCTGCAACCTTCAATCAATTCT
>JTDE01000217.1:105424-116896 GCA_014338405.1 Paragonimus skrjabini miyazakii | reverse complement strand
CAATCGATTGACAGTGTTCAAATAAACGAGCAAAGCAAGAAAAAGATGGATAACTGTGAATGAGTGGACTAGTGAGTAATTCGCACTTCATGCGTACACAAATTGATTAGTAGCAAGCGAAGTGAACAGAATGTAGTCACTGAACACATGTTGATTTCGCACTGGCAAAGTAAAATCAAGGTTTATATGGGATGGTAGATTACTGAAAAACATGTTAGACATTAGACACCGAAGAATAGAGAGTGAAAAATAATGGGGACAACAGTGATCAATCTGTGTGTACCGGGACCATGGTAATGCTAGATTGGTTATCATCTGCCTCTATAGATGATGATCCGTTAATATGTTTGGCGGTAAATGCACAATGGGTGTAGTTTCGCAACATACCTCCCATGAGATACGGAGAACAGACATCCCTCAATATCCGTCTAAGTGAAAAAAACTCAGTCTTGTGTGATAAAGTACGGAACCAAACTTTATAGTCCGTCAAGTCTTACTTCACACTAATTTGCCAGACAAAATGAGGTGATTAACAGTATGTTTGACAGGCAAGCGTTTTGGTTCATTCATATCGACACTGTTCGCTATATACATGAAAAAGGAACCTACCATCCCCGTATTTTTCATCAGAATGTGGTCGCCTGGAGAACACTGGTTCACTCGTTCTCACACTGTAGTCGAGGATCGTTAGTTCTTTAAAATCAATCACTACGCTTTCTGCTCAACCACATCAACGCTACATTCTTATTAGACCAGTTGGCAATGTGTTGAGAGTAATACTCTTAACTATACCAGTCAGCGACCTACCTTGTTCTATCACCCTCATGCTCCGGATAATTCACGAGATGTTTAGTGGAATTGTGGTCAAATGATCGAGAGTATCAAGGGGACAGAAGCTTACATCGAGAGTTTATTGCGGAAAATCAGACACAGAAGGCTATGCGCTGTACTTATCAGAGGCTACTCTGCAATTCGGTGTTACAAAGAGGAGGTTCAAATTTCATCACCTGGTGAATGTTCCGACTCTTCACCTCCAAATTATTCTCAGCTGATTTGTATGTAGCGTCTCAGTACAGAATCAGTCACGTGATATATCATATAACGGGCACTTAATACTGTAACCTACATAAACCTAATGTTTCAATGGGTTACACAAACTATTTAATCTATGTGCAGGCTACACCACGAGATATCCATTTTTAAACTTCACGAATGCTTTCACAGAAGTTATATGTTGCAATAAGCAATTTCGCGATACTACTGGTATTGGACTATTGTGTGAACTGAACGTTTAAAATATCTACTTCCCGAACTACAAATCTCCAATGACAGTACATGCATAATGTAGACTTGTAGCACATTTATCACAAATGTCACCATTTGCGGAATCAACTGAGATAACTCAACTAATTCGTTCGATTACTCCGTTTACTAACCTTGCAAAAAATTGCAGATTAGCAAAAGAAATTCAGCGTAACTTGTATTGTTATACAGTGTTGTCAGAAATGTGATCAAGGGCAGTTACCAACAGACAGAAGCCTAGAACATAAGATGTAAACGATGCGGCAATTCACTGTGCCTTTACGTGTGCGTTGAGTGAATACCCAGACACACGGAATGAATGCCGCCGTTGGCTGTCGTTGGACTCTGTTGGTCGATATGGAATGATCACATGAACTTCGCTGGGCACCGCTGAATCATCCTGTCATCATTTTGTTCTATCCTGAACAACTCCGTTATACATGTTATACTGACTGACTATATTCAACAGTTCACGATCGACTGAATTGTGAAAGACGGGTCAACCAGTAACAGTTTCTTCACCCGGTGGAAGAGTGTACGTACGTAGGCTTTAGGCTAGGCAGGGCAACGATTGCGTGGACATTCACGTGATGCAATCTGGTGATGAATCAGTTCATGCTTGAGTTGCTATCTAATTGACTGGGCAGACCGAACAGGTCTCCCTTGATCACACTGTCAGTGGTTTGAGCTACAAAAGTGATACCACTCTAACCTAACGATACAACTTTCTATCGGAGATTAATTTTCTTGTTAGAACCTATAGTGTTTTCCAGAGTGCACTCATACTGATTACGTTATTCATCTTTACTGATGAGTAGTGAGGAATTTCGGACTATATATAAAATGAACCTCACTCACAATTTGTCAGCCCACTGCATCCTAATAGACTGTTCAGCCATCCGCTTTCGAAAGTATGTCATAGGTTAATGTTTCGCCCTGGTTAGGGCTCGTCAACAGTGCATGTTATCCCCGTAACCGAAATCTGAATTCTGACCACGCTTTGATATGGCGACGGAGCTGACCAATACACAATTGACTTCATATAATTCTTGACTGAATTATCATATGCGAACACTTAGCCATATCAATTTATGAGTAATTCACAGATTGTTAGACTGCCTTGACACGGTAACTTTCCTGTTAATCAGAATCCATCACCCCACCACTGTTGAAGTCGCAGGAACCAATGACCTGTTGAGAAGTACGTTGATTACCGATGAGGGCATCATCTTTGTTCGAAATTGCTTAATGCACATTTAAAACAAAGAGCCCATTTATATGGCTTAAGCGAAGAAAGAATAATAGTTAATAAAAGGTCGCCTGATAAGCGAATGCGTGTATACACAAGATTCTAGTGAAGTGAGACCGACTCAGCTTATCTCGACAGTTAGCCATATTCTTCTTTGACTAATGTTCAAGTTGCTTAAAACTTACAAAGGTTTCAATCAAATGTTCACCTTATAGAAAAAGAATGACTCAAGATTTCGTAAAAGTTCACTGACCACCTTACCTCATCTTTTTTTCAAACGAGTTTAGAGTTATCTAATGTGAAAATACTGGTGCAGTGATCAACGCGATAGCCTCGCGAAACTGTGATCTTTGTTCGAATCCTCACCGAAGTAAGAATATGTAATTCTAATGATCTTAACTAAGAGAGAAACTCGAACCTAATGGTTATTTTTTAGAGGAATTGACTGCTACGTTTATGGGTATGTGGCAGGTGCTATCATTTTTGAGAGATGTTCAGTTTAAATCAACCAGATTGCTTACTACTCATCAATGTATTACTCTTTGTTTCACGTGTTGGTCATCCGCAGCTTGTTTGTTGCCTGACTGGCATTTCCCGTTCATTAGTCTTGTGCACATAACGCAGTGAAGGAGTTCCGTGCCTTTTTTATTTATAGCCTACACCGTCTGGTTGATCGGCAGGTCCTCTGTTTAGCACACGATTCAATCGGTGACATCCATCCACTTACGTATGATAAGGCTTGATGAGCATTTCACAGTAAGTTAATCACTTAACAGGTGCATTCCAATCTAAACACGAACAGATGGCTGATTAACCACTTGTGTCAAGTCCTGTTGCCTTCTATTTCGTTCTGTAATGTCTCGTTACCGAAACAAGTTATTTTACAAGATTTGATGACTCATCTTAAGAGAATGCTAACGATGTTAATTCCCGATTTAATTGCAAACTCGTGTCTCTCGCGTCATCCCACTGCACATTAGTGTGTTCATTCCCCCAGATGAACAGTTGCTATCCGAATTGCTTGGCAGTTAATTTCAACACTAAGGTCTTATTTTGATTTAGACTGAATCACAAGCAACATCATAGCCGATGAGCGTATCGGCGTAATGTATGTTACTGATTTCAGCAATGTAAATACCACTCATATGAACCCTTCTGCTAACTCGCTTGGATTCAAGAATTTCTGAAGAACTGTGTCCAGCGGGAATATTCACTTGATCCCGAAGGGTATAAATTAATGTAAGCGGTGATCAACCTATAACACTGTTAAGTGGCGTGACAAACTTGATTATCTGCACAAAACAAGTGGGATAAATCTGAAATTCGGCTTGAGTAGAACAGACGACAGAAACAGCATACCCAGACACCACAAACCCTGTACTAGCTGAGCTACAAAACCATGCCGGGAGCTCGGAAATTTTCATATTTGGGCTCAGTAACCCATCCAGTTCACTGCGTCTTATGGAATTCACCAACTAATCCAGAAGACTGTCTGCACAACCAGGCAATGGCGAGGATATGCATTACTGACGAGCTCTAATGAGAGCGAAACTCGAGTCTAGTGCTTCTTTTCGAAAGGGGTCGACTGGAAAATCTACGGGAATGCGACAGCTGCGATCAATTGTGGGTGATGTTCAACTTGAAACCGGGATTTCTCAGACAGTTCGTGCTGAACTTTACTAACACCGCCAACACCATTGAAACGGTATCGCTTCTAAGTAGTTTAACAGATTTGATAATTGGAAGCCTCAGTTTAATCAACTGGGATGTTGTTTCTGTTGCTGATTCGAGTCCAGCAGAGATTATGAGTTTTCACAACCAAATGTTTTGTCAACCTGTGACAAGTCAAATCTCTCTTACGGCTGAAAACCCAAACTTTGTGGTAGCTGATTTGATCGGGAAAAATGTGGTACGGTTGAGACGTTGTAAAGGTCATCATTTCAATCACAATGTCATTTATTCGCTGTTTTCAAAATTCCCTGATCGCCCACAATTGTTGTAATCCTACATATCTCGATAAAGCTGCGGTTCAAGGAGACGAATATTTGCGGGATAAACTTATATTGACTATCGCTAAATTTGCTCTGAGAGTTTCCGGTCATATTTCAGATAACCTGCGACCTCTTTCTCCCAGTATCACGGCGCATTCTCACAGCCATTTGGACTGTAATGTTACGGTTGCCGCTCATGCGATAATGTGGGCATCCGAGAGGCGCTTTTCACACACTTGTGCCCAATTATGCTCACTGAAATAACGTCACCAGCTGGCGGTGATATCTGTTTAGTCAATAAGGACTTATTTGTAAAATCCGATGAACGTTTAGCGGACAAGCTTATCATAGGTTGATTAGAGTTGCACACAGAAAGTCATTACCATTAATACGATTGACTAAATAGTTTAAAAAGTTTCATATGAAGAGTGTATATGACAGAGCAAATGGTTGTTTTAATCAGCTTTACGCTTAGAAACTGAACAACCGACTGACCACTTGCTTCATTAGTTACAATGCGGTTTACAGTACCGATTCGCTGCTTGAATTTTACATACGTAATTATTGAGAAAAACTCGTTTTCTTTTGACGCAGGTCATCAGTTTTGTAGAACATGACCGGTTTCTTCCTTTTTGTTTATTGTCCTGAACTGCGGTTACAAATCGGAAAAATTCATGTCACATTCTGAACTGTCGTTCATTAGGTCACCGGTTTTGTGAATATCAATCCAAGTGGTATGATTATGATGGACGGTGCGGGATATTATGGTTCAGCGTTGGTTCTATAGACACAATTGATTACAGGTTACGGGTAATTACTTTAACGTGCGGTCGAAACCAGCAAGCGCGCACAGTTTGAATTTGAATTATGTAACAGAGTGTGCTGCTTTGTTGTCGGCGCCGTTTTAGTTTTCGCTTGTGTAAGTCGTGTACATGGTTTATTAGGCCTTTGGCTCACGTTTGTTTCTTGTTGTTTCCCTTTATAGGACTGTTGTTGGTACCCCTACTTCGGAAGAACACTGTCCTCCGGTGTCTTTACGTTACCACAGAGTTGTTCCGTAAGTGTAACGAACAACCAGAGAAGAAACAGCCGGTTTGTAAGTTACAACTACCCGCAATATTCGATGATTGTAGGGCTAACAATCAAGAGACGAAGGATCTTAAAACGAATGCGATAAGTTCGAATCCCAGTTTCACTAGATGCATCGAATGAGTACAGATGAAAAAAATCCCTGTGTGAGATGAAGACTATAATAAAAGTATACCGGATTTAAGGGAGCTTAACTGTTATCACCATAGTCCAGAACAACAGTAACGACGCTCTGAGTAACATATGGATTACACCGAATTCTTAAGCGGGATTCATTTCGGGTGCTCACTTCAATCACAACCATTTAACGTCAAAATAAAACAACCGAAAAGTAAATGACAAATACATGTACCGATGATTAACTAAATTCTGCCAAACCTTGATTAGGAAAAACAAAGCATGCACAAGGCAACTAAGAATACTTAGATTACTGATGAGTAGTCGGGGATTTGGTTTATTTCAATTTGAACATCACCCACAATTGATCGCAGCTGTCGCATTCCAATAGACTTTCCAGTCGGCCCTTTTCGGAAAGAAGCACTAGACTCGAGTTTCGCTCTCATTAGAGCTTGTCAGTAGTGAATGTCCTCGCCACTGCCGGTTCGAGGAAGTCCTAATCGCGGGGTTATCGATTGGAGTTAACAGACAGTAACTGTGTCTCCTATCGAGATGATCGGGCAACCGGATCATTACTCACAAGCGAAAGTGGTTGAGCTTTCACATATGATCATTCGGTCGTGCCTAATGCGAGGTCAGTGACGCATTTGTAAACACGGTTGCCTGATGAACAGCGTGGCCGTGGTTCTAGTCCCGGCAGTGGCGATGATATGCACCACTGACAAATTCTAGTGAGAGTGAAACTCGAGTCTAGTGCTTCTTTTCGAAAGAGGTCGGCTGGAACTTCTGTGGGAATGCGATAACCGCGGTCAGTTGTGTGTGATGTTCAAGTTCAAATTAACAAAACTCAGTTTGGCGAACACATTTACCAGTTTTCAGGTGCGTATTGCAGTACAAAACAGACAACAATCGTTATACCCTAGCTATACAACATGAGGAAAAACAAGGCAAAATGTTCTGTGGAACTGACTATAAACAAACCTTTTTTTAAAATCTGTATTCACTACACTTCTGGATCGCAGACAGTACACTCTGTGTGCACGAGTGTGTGTGAAGGTGTGTTTAAGGGAATCTCTGTTGATGCTACCTGATGCATGATTGATAAAACACGTCGTGAATGTCGTACGAGGAATGAAAGAGACAATTTTATCATAGACGGTGTGTGGTGAAACTGTGAGGTAACGGATTTTCTTTAATCGATTTGGACATGACACGTAAATCTTCGCAGTAAATCTGGTTCTCATATTGCAACCATATTACGTATACACAGGGTAGGAACTGCGCTTCTGAATTCTTACTCGTGTATTACTTCGTAATGCTTGTCCGACATATCGTCTCAAAAGCACCCGATTATAATCCTTGAAATTATCAAGATTTCCTCAATGATATTTGTTTGAATATTCTGCATAATTTATTAAAGGGTGTGGTTTGTGTTTAGATAGACAGGAGTTGGTTGGCGCTGATTGCCTAAATTAATCAGGCTAAACATTAGTGAGGTTAAATGACATTTGACATTCCGGGGGCATTCGAATGCATTAACTGTTTCAGGTCAGAAAGGAAACGTTTTCCAATTAGGCCAAGAGAAAACCAACGAAATACGCCCAATCATTTAGTACAGCACCAAAATGGGCTTTTCTTTGAATTGATAATCGTGAAATTCCTCTTCCTTATTTTCCCATCATTTAGTTCGATGTTTTACGACATATCTGAGTCTAAATTAATATCACTGTGATAGTGGTGAAAAGTCGCATATTTCCCAAGTAATATTGATATATTCATCCACATCTATCTACACATATCCCCACAAGGTATCCTTCAAGGCGGTAAGTTGGGTATATGTTAATTGTGTTGCTCCCAAATGTATTTTTGTGATCTTCAGATATGCTAATATAATCCACAATCTTGTAGCGTGTATACAGACTTTTAGTAGCAGTTCCGTATATTTCTCGTTCTGATCAGTTATGCGGCCCTTGAAGAGGTAAAGTCCAGTAACTGATCAATACAATCAACTTCGAAAATCTTATGAAGAAAATCACAAAATTTCTAACTTATTATGTAAAGCTAACACACAATAGATGCTAGGCGTTTCTAATCTATGAGGAACTTCTCCATAAAACTTAGACTTATCAGATAATAGTTACAAAACGCACAGTTTTTGACCTCTAGGAATCTGGTGATTTTATGGAGATAAATTGGAGTTACACATTCATTCATGGAGGATGGTCGTTTCAAAAACCTCGCATACTAAATTTCTATGCAAAATGAAAACTGTGAGAGATTTTTCAAAATTCTTTTTGAATTTTCAAATGAATTTATAGTTGCTTTCAGTTTTTAATTATAGCCGACTGATTTCTGTCGTGTTTTTCTGCTTCCTCTCCGGTCAGAACAAACGAGACTTGATGAAGGAATTTAGTGGTAGGTCAGTTATTATACTGTCTTTCCGTGAAAATCACGTAACTACCACGTCATATGTAAGACAGACATAACCGGAAGCATCGTATCAGCTTGTAAGTGATAAAACGAGGAAAATAGCACGAGATAAGCTAACGTAACAAAAAGCAATTTACACGCCAACTGCTTGCCCCTCCCCTAGCGTCTCTTTCTGAGAAGATTCGAATGTTATGACGGCAATCACTGATTCGTCTGTATTGTTTTCGCTGGAAACCCCCACAACACTTACCCTTTGACACATTGACAGAACCGTAGACATTTCGGTTGATTGGGCAGCTAAGTGCGAATAATTTATATCCAAGTGGATGTTAGATGTTCCCAGCAGTAGATCCAAGGTTTCTATTTTCATTTAGGCCGTGTATCTACGCTGTTCGACACTGAACTGGTCTGTTCGGTGTGGAGTCTGTAAATCCATGGACGCATATGCGTTAGGGTAGCACTATATGACAGCACTTCCGGCTAACTCCCTGTACTCAGACCGACTGGTTCTGGTTGTAGTTACAAACGTAACCCACATCTCCTGTGTGGAAGTCATAAAGTGGGCCTCATGATTTTGGTCATATTGCCATTTCATTGGTGCACTTTTCATTTATCTTTTTGTTTAGGCCGTATGAATTACCTACTTGTCCATCAAACACGGCCTCCATCCGGAACACTTTATGTGAAACTTCTAGGTTTAGGGTTGAGCGATTATGTGCTACAAATTCATTGATGGCACCATGTGTTGGTTCAATGTTTCTTTTCAGAAGGACATACCTGAAGATGTTTACGATATGCTCCGTTCGATCGTTTATTTGGGCCGCACGGTGTTGAACAAACACGATGGTTTTCAATCTGGTCAGGAAATGTAAATTAAAGCTGTTGTTAGCGAACGTTTCGGAGGGGCTTGGTATTTGTTTTGAACGATCAGATATGGCCTCTGTTTTGGGTCACTTGGATTACTTCGGACCACTGCTTGAATAAATCCGTCGGTGGGTCTTGGAGTATGCTGAGTTGGAGGACTTCAAAGTTACTGTAATGTTGATCAAAGCTGTAGAATACCCGTGCATGAGGAAGTGGTGTAGTGCTGTTCCAACCGGATGTTCATTTTGAGTTAGTGTATGTAGATTTATGTCACGACTTTCAAGCACTTGATCTCAGTGGTGCATTTGTTCAACTATGGGCGTGTAAAGCTCCTTTAAAGGTTTTAATCGGCTTATAAACATGCCACAGCAATTGACGACTGACATTGATTCTTGGCATTTCTCACACTTCATGAGGTGAAAAGACTGTTTAGCGTATTGCTCAGTACAAGCACCGTAACATTCAGACTATACGGCATTAAGGTGAAGAGAAAGTAAGGTAACCTCTGACAAGAATTCATTCTTCCAAAGATAACTTTCTGAGTTTATAGTCCACTATCAGAATTTAACACCCGTTCTTTTAGCGTCACCTTCGAATAACATGTTGTCTCTGACGTCAGCTGGACTTATACGGTATTCTCCATGCTCACTAATTCCTTGGACATACATTTTTCGTAAGGAATATAGCACACTTTATGTAGTTTGATCAGCTCATTACAAAAATATGCAGTTTAAGCGAACTGGTTAATTACTGACTGTCATGTTGTGTCAGACAACTAGGATATTCACATGTGACAAATGAAAATCTTGGATATCAAGTACACACGTACTTCTTTGAGTTGTAATTGTGAGATAATTCAGACACCATAGTTTGAGTACTTCAGTTAAAACAAGATTCATCAAATGTTGTACCGTAAGATTGTTTCACGCAGATGACAAAAAAAGGTGTCAACCCATCTTCTGTTATTCCGTGAACACATCATATAGCTATTATGTAGAAACGTGGAGCTGGGATGAAAATAAAAGGCCTAGCTTATTGGGGGGGAATGTTGCAAATAACAAGCTAAATATTTACAAAGCAACACAGTTGATCCAAACTAATACCAAAGTGGATGGGTGTGACATGATTGCATAATGAGGTTCGAACTCGAGAGGTGTGTATGCCATGCACATTCCGAATATTGATCGACAACCAATCTAACCACAATAAGATACTTGACAGGCAGGTGGCGACTGTATCAACGTGGTTTATATAACGCAAGTCAACGGAAGTAAGTTGTCTCAGTCAGGTGAAGACAATCCCAGACACGTTTTAGTAACACGCGGAAAACCTCATTATAGCAGCACATTTTAGTGATTTCGGGCTAATGGTCATTGTGTAACATGTTGCACAGAATTTGTATAAAAGCAAACGTTTTGAAAATTATATCAGACCGTACACTACAAAAGTGATGATTGGGGATGTTGGTCATATTTGGATTGGTCTAACCTGAATCCAGCGTCAACAGACAGTTTGTCTGCATTGACTGGACCAATACAGAACAACCACTGATTTCGAAACATGGTACGTTGACATTCGTAGGCACGGTAATGTTTGGAAAAGATATCGTTAACAAAAACACGGACATTTGTGACAGGACATGTGTCGTGCACGTAGTATGCATGGCGCTCAGTGTAAATCGAGGTCTCTTACATACCACCTGTATGCAGGTTCATAACACACATTATGCTATAGTACCTTCTCCAAAATCGCTAGACTTCTGATGACCACGACCTTGAAACATATAGTTTACAGGTTGTGCTAGAGCAAGCAAACGGGTAATCCATTAAATGGTACATCCTAGAAGCTTTTCACAGCATCTATTTAGAGAACGAATTTATTAGAAGGAATCGAGATATACAGAATTTCAGGCATTGGACTACTAGATGATTGGCGAGCAAATCCGTGGTTCATGAAATGGCCGCATTTCAGTGATCGAGTAGCATTGGTTGATTAATAGAACAGTTGGCAATTCATACAAGGGACCACCGTTGTTTGCAATGCACCAGCAGCAACAACGATGACAATGTCTTTGATACCACAAATTCGAACGAGAACCATTCGCTATAATATAAACATTCATGACAATGAGATTCAGTTCACAATTCTGTTCCCAAAATTCTGATGTACTAAACTGTACTGAATAACTCAATTAACCTGACAATATGAACACATAAAGAGGGAAGTGGCTGCATTCGGATGTAGGTAACAATTGCAGTAGAAATCTTATGGACAAACGACGGTTTATGAGCGATCAAAATAAAAAATTCATTTTTCTGCACTTTTACTATTTGTTTCTTGTTTCAAGTTGTATAAGACATACTGGGTTTGACTTTTTTCTAGGTAGATAAACTTGAAACTGATATTTCTGGCTTTCCTTGTAAAGTTCCA
>JTDE01000217.1:9171-104884 GCA_014338405.1 Paragonimus skrjabini miyazakii | reverse complement strand
AGATTAGTTTCAGTGAAGCAACGAATTAGTTGATTTATCTTATCTATGACAACCCTTGAATGACCTTGAAAACGGGTTGTGATCGATTGTTTTCTAACCAAGCTCAAAGAAATGGAGCAACGCTAGTTGAGAAGAAGGTGTTTGTGGAATAACACTGAGATTGAAGAAATGGTGGGCGAAAACTGCCCGGCGTATTCTGCTGTGGTCTACAACGTTCGGTAGGTTGTGTGTAGCCTGCCTCAGAATTATAAAGCCACCGATTTTTCGGTTTGACTTCCAACGGTTTTCAGTTGTGATCACATTTTTGTCATGAAAGTAATGAATGACCATTTTTTCACTACGGCGAAGTCTCACCACAAAGTGTTACTTATAATATTAAATGTCATAGATGGCATTGTGACCAGTTAGGGCTTTGGCTGGATTCGAACTAGCAGCAGAAACAGTATGCTCGAACGCGGCAAGCGCTCTACCAGCAGAGCTATGAAGCCACGTCGGAGCCATTTCACGATAGAATCCACGAAGACCAGCGTGAACTGTTCGAGAAATCCTGCCGGGTCAGTCGATCACTTGGATCATTTGATAGATTCCAATAAGACAGGGTGACAGGTGGGTAATCGGATCCAAATGTGAAATTTCCGAGCTCCTGGTGTGATCTCGTAGCTCAGCCGGTAGATCACTTGCCGCGTTTTTGAATGCCGTTTCTGTCGCTGGTTCGAATTCAACCGAAGCCCTGATTTCTCACAATGGGGTCTCATCTACTTAACCAGTAGACCAGAATAGAAAGAAGACACATGTCGCAAGACATTAACTTTTCGATATACGCCCATCAGTCACTAAAGCAAACCCATCAACTTTTATACAAACTGCATGAAACAACAAATGCACGGACCAACCAAACAGTTTTCATTTTTCACGCACTAACGATGCACTCATATCCATAGCAAGGAGATCGACTGTGTCAGTGTCGTCTGATTGGCATTGCTTCATTAACCACTAGCAGCTTCGGGTTATGATCACGTAACAATAACTTGAACGATTTGGCCGGGTCGGCTAAGTGACCGGTCGCTAGAATTTTTGGCGATCGACGAAGCCAGGCTCTTGGAGATAATTGCTGCCAACAAGTGGTTTCTTGACTTTGCAGTTGATTGCTACTTAGGAATATGCTCCGCTATACTCTGATGCAAGACGTTATCTGTTCTGTCTATCTAGATGTGACTGCAACTTCAACTAAACTGACAGAGTACTTGAGAGGGAGATTTATCAATAGAGTGTGTATCAATGCCGTGGAAAAGCAAAGTCCTAGTGCTTAACGGAGCACGCAACTGGACAGCTGGATAGGTACTCTGCAATGTAGATGTCAACTTGTGTCTCATGTTGTTCGTCAAATAGTCACCAATGCATTGGATTTGTAGAAGCACGTGCCATTTCTTCTTAATATAACTTGCCGTTTTTGATGTTTACTTCATACTGTGGATATTCACAGATTTCTTCTACGGTGAACTTTATGTGAACGGAAAACGTCGACGCAAACGAGCTTTTTGTTGTAGAACTGCCTACATCAATAGTGCGCGAAAGATTGAACTTATTCGACCATTTCGTTCATTTGTTGTTGTTATGTGCAGTTTATATAAAATTTGTTAATTTTACTTCGGTGACTGATGAAAGTAAATCGGAATGTTGACGTCTCACAACATTTGTATTCCCCCTGTTTTGATTAATTGAATACAGGGTACTGATGTGAGTGATGTTCAGTTTGAAAATAACCAAATCCCCGACTAATCATCAGTAATCTAAACTATCGCCTAGCAGGTTTAATGAGATCGGAGATTTCGACCTGTCTAGGAAGTCCTAATCGCGGGGTTATCGATTGGAGTTAACAGACAGTAACTGTGTCTCCTATCGAGACGATCGGGCAACCTGATCATTACTCACAAGCAAAAGCGGTTGAGCGTTCACATATGATAATTCGGTCGTGCCTAATGTGAGGTCAATGGCGCAGTGGTAAACACGGTTGCCTCATGAACGGCGTGGCCGTGGTTCAAGTCCCGGCAGTGGCTAGGATATGTACTACTGACGAGCTCTACTGAGAGCAAAACTCGACCCTTGTGCTTATTTTTGAAAGAGGTCGGCTGGAAATTCTGCGGGGATCCGACAGCTGCGATCAAATGTGAGTGATGTTTGACTTAGACAACAGAGTAGTCATTTTTTTAAGTTATTAGGCCACCCAATGTGACAGATCATTGACTTAGTCATATTGTCGAGTTGTATTCGAGCTATGGTGCTCATTGTCACTCATCAATAACAGTCTATGCTTATCCGGTGCAAATGATGGATTTTGAGTGAGACGAACTTTGGTAGTTGTATACGAAATATCTTAACAATACAGAAATCTCACAAAGCCTGAAGAAATTTATAACCATTGTGAATAACCGTACTGCACCTATGCAAAACTACGGCAAAGAAACATAAATTAGAGGAATGGAGCTATACATGTCAAGCAAATGAAGCAGTATCACGTGAGATATCTGCCAGAAACGAAGTACGTAATATCATGATCGATTTATTGCCGATTATTTCAAACTCTTCAGTTCACCGTATCATAAGTAGTCCTACTATAGTTGCCTACTAAAATCTGTGACAAGGATCATTGTTAGGAAAAAACTACAAGAAGCAACAATAATGTTGAGATGATAAACATTTGGACAGATCAATGACATAGGGTTTACTTCGGATGGTTTGTGTGAATTATTCAACACTCACCGTGGACAATGGTGTACGGGTTATCCGACAACATTTTGTTTTGCATAAGTTGTAATTGGTGTGCTACACGGAGAGCAGAATCCTTAGTCCGGTCCATTTACTAACTATCATTTTTGATCCACTGTGGATATTTAACAGCTCATCTAGGATGTGTATACAATCCCGAGAGCGAAACACAGCGGTCACTGAACAAACAAACTGATACAATGGCTTGATTTTCTCTAAGCACCTATCATAGTTCTATCAAGAACTCATAGAAATCGGTATCTAGACGCGAATAGGGCAGAAATGGAAATTATCTGTAAAAGGCTCGATTGAACGATATAACAGAGAAAATGTGGAATAAATTGAGGTCACTGAAACACACAAGTCTGGACAGTAACAATAAAACAATCCGTATACTGAAATTCCAAGGCAGTATGGATGTCATAGATTGTGTTAACTTCAGACAGTGACATTGAGGCATGAGTAGATTTGCCCATATGGGACAGATGTTTTTGCTTTTTTTCACATTTTGTTGTAAAAGTTTTTCATCGGAATTTATCACTTCCAAATTCTCAGGCATAAACCGGATAGGTTAACACAATTTATTTCACTGTTTTATAAATAAAATCGGTGATCATGCAATTATGGGATAGGTTTTATGTGTGACCGAATTCCTGTGAAGAGGTCAATCCAAATGAAGATAAAATGGAACACATTGAAAAGTTGACTGGAAATTATAAGCGTCATACATCAACAGTATCCATGTGTTCCAGCAGGCAATAAACAGTGACGGTTTGTGTGTTTTTGCTTTCATACTGCGCCAAGTAATATATAAGTAACCACGTTACATGTTGACAGTACGAAGTTACAAGTTAATTTGCAACTTAACTGAAGTTAATGCGATCATTGACTGTCCACAAAAACACTATAAAGCAGACTTTTGAACGCTAATGCTTCGCAGTAGCAGTCGTTGAGTGTATGTTTGTTTTCTTCTGCTCGTAAACACAAATAATACCAAAAACGAATTCATCGACGCTTTACGACTCCGATGTCCTCTTTGTTGAACAGACTACCGCAGAAGCCACATGTCAACAGTACTAACAGCGTGAATGTGTTAACTTGCCTTCTACTACAATAGCTTCTACAGGCCTTTGTGTAAAGGAGTGAAAGCTGGTTTCATGGCTTATACCTTTTCTCATTTTAATCAGCAGTATTCAATACGCACCTGTGTGTCATCACATTTTTTGAAAACATTTGGTTGCTTACGATGAGTTTACAAACAAAGTTCATTCTGATGCATCTCATATCTTGATGCATATCAAATTTATCTATGAAATGTTTGTTTCACCTACTTCAGCGCAGTATGTTAGTGCACACAGAGTCCTTTGTTTTTTTGCTCAGCCATGCAGCACATCTACCAGAACACTTATTTGTCATAGTAATGATTATACAGAAGTATTTTTCTTTTCACAGTTCGGTCAGAAAGCTTTTTTCTCATCCATTTTTTTAAAAATCTTCTAAATTCTCGAAGCCAGTCATGTGACATCATTGAGTTTTTATTTTCTTGTTGAACGAAGCAACAGCCTGATTTGAATTGGAACATTACCCAAACATAGACCCTGCCAGGGTTGTTTCAGACAAACAGACAGGTCTTGTAAGCATTCTGTGATTGTGAAGCCGTTCTACCAGAAAAACACGTGCTGTCGATGAACGCAGTCGACTTAAAAACTAATTGAAGCTGTCAGTCACTGGTCGACGACTTACGTACACACACACACACACACATATGGACACTCGCACATTATAGACACATAACACGACTGGCTTGTCAAATATTATCACTAGACTGTTTTTTTCCAGTTTTCAAGTCTCACACGTTCAACTTCAGAACTGACTGTTTCCTAACGCTCAACTAAATCAACGACGAGCAAAATGGATGACTACTTTCTACGGATGTTACGTTTTCTTTCGTAGACTGAAATCGATCAATTGACTTTTGTGGTTGGCCTGTAAACAAGAAAGCATTCACCACTTCCCCAGAAGGGGTTCAGAACGGTTTTTGCCAATAATTGATCCCAATGACTACTAGCGGAGTGGTGGATAGCTGTTTCGACCCAGTTGGGTCTCATCAGTATTACACAGGCAGTAGCATCGAACCCGCGATACATGAATAAAAGGCAGACCGTACTCCAAAGACTTATCCATCGGACAATAAAAATCGGTTGTTTGGCTTCAGCCAATTTGGGAAAGAAAGCGCTACAGCTCGGGAAAGTATTTCACATACTTTCTTGCATCCTCGGTAACTGCGACCCTGTGGTTTAGTAGGTAAGTTCCCAGATTAAGACTTGATGCTCATTCACGCGTCGCGGGTTCGATTCTCCGCCGTGCGTGGTACCGATAGGACCCAACTAGGTCAAAACCACTGTCCACCACTTCGTTGAAGGTCATTGGGACCAACTGATTTCAAAATGGTTGGCTGAACGGTATGACTGAATGTGATCTAAGGGATAGGTGTCTTGATTCTTCAACATGAGAGTCCAAAGGTAATGTTTGATATGCCAGGAGCTTTCGGCCCGTCCGTTTTCACTGAATGTTCGTCTGGCCATCATATCAACAGGTCTGAATATGCGTTTGCGTAATTCCTTCACTAAATTGACTAGCAAACCTATACGACTGTCGGTTACGCTCACGTATGTAAAGCAAACATACTCTGTTTATATGATCACAATTGTAAACGTGAACGCAGCATACTATCGGTGCAGTCAACTCAATATATTCATCTCTGTTAAGGTCTCAGTAACGATCAGTCTTTTTTTCAGTGAAGGCTACCAAACAGACAGCAGTTTCAATGTTCCGTATTCCAGTGAATATTAACTTTCACACAGATCATAATAAAAAGAGCATTGGTGCTCGTCAAAAGTTTCGTTTTTGTACTGTTAAAACGTTATGACATGCCACAAGTAGCATTTATGAAATGCGGATCCCATTCATCCGCTTAATGAGAATGAAGCAAACAGACTAATTAGCAGACTGCCGTCTCATTTACTCGACTAAACTGGATGAGTATTCCACAAAGTATCGGGATATGGGCCAAAATGTACTATTGAAACTAGCTGTACAACCTTACTGTCTATTAATACTGGATGAACGGAAATAACATATTACGTCTTACCTCTACACCATCCTTTTAATAACACAACTTCCAGTAATTGATACACAAGAAACCTCATTTGAACAAAACTGTTTCATGTACGATTAGAAGATATGCAATCAGTCAACCTACATGATGGAATATTTGAATTTCTGTTTATCCTATCATTACGGAATGACCGTCTAAATACCATAGTTGGTTCAAGTATATTCGATCTGGTCTAACATTGTTTTAAGCAGTATCAGTAACATCATTTGAGAATGTACGATTCAAGATGCGAGAACAAGAAATTCACCACCGATGACTCAATGATGCAAGCAAGCATTACAGAGACACACACAGAGTATTCTGTTACTTGTTGCCGTGCCAATGAGTCCCGTTAGACCGCACGTCGATATACCCCTTTGGCCATTGGATGACCCCGGCAGGTAACACGTTACTGTAAGATGGCCCTGGTGGAATGGAGAATCCGTTGTATTGGGAGTTGGACTGAGGTTGGTTCCTAGGTTTAGTCATTTATGATCGAAGCTGTACGGCTGGCTAGACACATCTAACTAAATTACTGATGAGTAGTCAGGAATTTGGTTTATTTCAAGTTGAACATCACCCACAATTGATCGCAGCTGTCGCATTCCCATAGACTTTCCAGTCGGCCCCTTTCAAACTAACTAAGCAGACTGTACAACCGATTGATTGTACCGAGTTACGTTTCAATTCAACTAATTTTAAAACCAACAGAATTAAGATTATCATGTGTTGTTACAATCTGTTGTCCGTTAGACACATTGTGCTGAAATTGACAGGTGGTCGAATTGTTTTGCTTTCGCTAGTATCCTCGAATGTTCTGACATGTGATCAAGACACAAAGTGCCACCGAAGTACGTAGACCGACAGAGCATGCGTTGCAAAGCTAGCAACACGAAGAGAATTCGTCAATCACGTGCTATCACGTTTTCCTGGGCTGCATCTACTCGGCACCTGACAAAACACGTGGTCTAACAGCTTGTTCGTCATGCCATTGTCGTCCAGATACTGGTGCGTATCCTGTATCTTAAGTTAAGATCACCTGTCCATTAACAAGCGCAGTCGACTATGGTCGGGGCTGTAGAAAATTCAGACAGGCAAGCTGAGTAAGCAGTGAGGCTTAGGGATCTGACATACACTAAGCTTTGCTATTTAACGTTGGTAGTTTGTTTTCAGATTTTCTATACTTTTTAGGACGTTAAGAGTTGAGTACAACATTTGTAGGTGACGACGTAAACTTTTAATTATAGAGGCACATGCATAACGGCAACATTTTGTTACCTTCAGCCTTGTGAATATGTCCCCGGAGAGCATGCTCATTTCATTAACTGATACTAGATTTAACGCATGGAAAAACTGGGGGGTAAAGATCTGTTTCCGATTTGTTTGCAGACTATGAAATAGTTTAAACATTTGTTCATCAGCCGAACTGATACTGTTCAGTAGGTTCATAACAGTCATGGAACAGTCCATATAAACTGATCGTATCAATGACTTCAGGAGAACCTATTTAACTATTTCCTCGAATACCATTCGCTACAAAATGCATTCGTCGGCCATCACAAATGAATCCATGCTAACATCTCTTTTATTGTGCCTTCCATGATCCCTGACCAATTAACAACTGCATCCTGACTGTGTTGATTGACCTATATGTTTGATCAGTTGTCCAGCACGGAGCTCGTCCTAGATGTCCACAAATACATTTTGATGAAAACACGCGTCTGGCAGTTCAGGTCCAATATTCAATCTAGTCTCAATATCTGTTTATCACAACACTATCATATACTACTCGCAAGACAACTAAGTTATCTAGAAAACACCTGTAGCCATCGTATCAAAACGCAACCGTAAAGCAGTTGGAGTTAACTGTATCTCGGTTAGGTTAGGCTAATTGCCGTCGCCACAATTCGTAACATGGCTGAAGGCGCAAAAGGTATGTGACTGCATCCACACTGCGTGCTGCTGCACAAATATGTGCATTTTGGGCATTCAATCTGGAAGGCCACAACGTTCATTCTCGGATTTATCACACCGTTTACCTCACCAAATGTCTGTTAAGATAAAACCACTGTCTAGCATATCAGGATGGAGTCACTTAGTCAATCTTCTCACTCCGAAACTTTGTCAATAAACCAGATAGACAAAGCAGTTAACGAACCCAAGACACGATCAATAGTCGGTCGGGAGTTACTATGTGCGCAAGCGCGACGGGAAGAGTAAACACTGCAAATCTGCTGAATAAAGACTGTGTTCGTTTGTATCACTCTGGAGTGAAAGCTTACCTGCGTCGAACGTTAGCGGACGACTCGCTTATTCTGGACTTGGTGGTATCACTGGTATAAACGAAAGGCCACAGAAATATTTGGCTAAAGAGAGTAGTAACCAATCCTCGAGGCTGAAACTGAATAAACTTTTAACAGGTCAAGTAAATAAGTTTAATATATTGATTCGATGCACACTTCGAAGAAAATAAACAGAGGAGGACAATATTTTATTATGAGTAAGTCCAACGTCGAGTATTTTGGTACCCCCTGATCAAAGAATATTCACAACAGCAATAACAGGGTGTACAAGAGCCTGACTCGTAGCATAAAGCCTACCGCTGTATTCATTAGATGCACTTAAAAGAGGTCGAGCGAAGTCGTTGGATATTGGTCTAAAAATAGACATTACTGGTTGGCGGCATCCGAAACGGGTTAGCCTGTCACAGTGGCCGAGGCCAAATGACGCCTGCGCTTTAAACCATCACTCCAAATGGCTTGCGCTGCACCACGTGCGGTTCCACTCACACACCACGTATCCGGTGTAACCCCGAAAGGAATAAGACCAGTAGATGTGTGAGTGAGGCCTCTGTGCCCAGCTGGCCAATGCTAGTTAGCCAATTAAATGGCTAGCACGAAAAGGAAACCATTATCTCTCGGAAAATAAATAGAGACTGCAATGACAAGATTTATACTAAGAAGAAAGATATGTGAAATGTAATGCAAAAAGCATTTCAGTATACGAATGCGGGTTAGTGCAGTTCAGAGAGGATAAAGTTGGAAAACAAAATTCTAAGTTGACCTACGGAAAGATCAGGCAAACGATTCATCATTCAATACATCAACAAAGCTCAAGAAAAGAGTAGGTAGAAGATCATAGACACCCCAGTATCTGAAAAGAGGAGCGGATTAGTTGCCAACCGACCATGGTCTTGGTCGATGCAGTACTAAACAAAATAGAATGATTATACTGATATGACATACTTGGGTTTAACGTACTCGTTGTCTCTTCGCCGACGGTGCACTATGAATACGTTGGTGACCTACTGACCCCATACGGCCAGCGCATTCGCGGATACACACATCGCAACGCCCTATAGTCATGTCACCACGACCTATGGCACCGATAGTTCCTTTGCGTACCGCGCGCTTTCGTTCTCGGCCGCACAATTACTGCTCGCTGAACTTGCGGACGCCCGTCCGAATTGTATTCCTCCAAACAGTCTGGTTCAACGCTAAGTCTTCCCAACATCTAAAATCAATGTTACAACGTGACAGACTTATCTGCACAGCATCCAGGTATCTGCGCTTTTGACCACCAAGATTTCGCTTGCCTCATCTCAGTTGTCCATACAGCACCTGCTTCGGGATACGGACATCGCCCATCCGACGGACTTGACCAAGGCAACGAAGCTGGTTCAACATCAGCAAGGTTTGCATCCCATTCATGTCCGCTCGCCACTGCACCTCAGTGTTTGGAACCATGTCCGACCACCGAATACTCAAGATGCGTCTTTAGCATTGCAAATGGAAGCGGCTCAGACAACGCACATTTCGCTGATACAATGTCCACGTTTCACTGCCGTACAGCAGTATAGACAGCACCATTGAGCGGTAGACGAAGAGCTTAGTGCTTGGCTTCAGGCTGTGATTCTTTCACACACGTCTTTCAAGACGTCCGAAAGCAACACTAGCGTCTGTCACACGAGCTCTCAACTAGCGGTCCACGGACAGATCGGTGGACAGATTGCTGCCCAATTAGCATAAATTTGTGCAGCTGCTGACAACATCTCCGTTAATATGGGTTCGAGGTGAAGGTACACAGACAGCACCTCCGCCTGGAGAAGGCTGAAAGAAAGAAAATGTCTTACCTGTGTTGATATCCAGTCCAAATTTTGATGCCGCGGTCAAGAAGGCCGTGGCCAGTCGCTGTAGTTCGTATTCGCTTTGTGCAAACAGTGCGTTGTCATCTGCGAACAGAAGCATGCGCATCACTGAGGTAAGTAACCGGGTTGGGGCGCCGAAACGTTGAATATTCAGTAGGCGCCCATCCGTCCGGTACTCTACCTTAACAACATCCTCCCCAGAGTCCTTAAAAGCAACAAAAAAGGACATTACAGAGCATTACACATACACAAATAAGTTGGATTGCATAGTTCGACCTACGCGGTGGGATAGCAAGCAAAGCACAATTCAAATATACTACTCACCTCAGAACCTCGCCTGTCTTACTACCATAATGGCAACAGACTCAAGGGAACTAATTATCAAAAGCTACGGGCAATCCACTGGAAGTAATTTTACGTAGCAACGTTGAAGTGAATTTTTGCTCATAAACATTTTAGCTGACCGTTTGCAGCACCGCCCTGTCTTAGGAATAGAAATGAATTAAAAAGTCATCTTTGAGCATCTGAAAAGAAACTATATTATGAAGCCATAATCAGAAGGCATTTATCTAACGGAACTTGTATACAGAGACTAAACAAGTAGTATTTAATATTTTTCAACTTGGCATCCAGCAATTGAAAATAGTGATCAGATAAAACAAGGTTTGAAATATCTCATAGGAAGAAACCCAGTCGTAGATGAAACTGCACAGACGACATATACATGATCACGTGTAAGTTAGAGAGGGATGATAGACGTTAGTTAATTAGGCTAGCGATGGTGATCATCCAATAGGCTAAATAGTTGATATTTGTGTTGAGGCTTGGAATTTTCAAATTAATCCACAATAGTTCCTATGATCGTTTTTCCAACCTAAGTTTATCCATACTCTACTGTAACCTCATTTACACTCATAAGATCGATTGTATTTCTCTCTAGTGCTTAGTCTAATATTTAAAATAATTTTCTGGTTAGCTATTTGAGTAGCTTCTGTTCAGTTATCGCTTGTATTGATTGAAATGCACTGAAGATTCTCGTGTATGTCTACCTAGGTACATCAACACACACCTGGAATACAGTGTGGTGTATATGACGATTTAATATTGCTAATGTACATGTCCTCATTGTTCGGTATATTTGGATTATACCCAATATGAGGTCTTATAAAACAGTGATCCATCTGATTTTATGTCCACATGTGTGCAAACATCAATCTATGGGTTCATCACATTGCCAAAAAGCGATACACACAGCATCTGCCTTCGACAACGGCCGAGTAGGCGATGTGGCGACAATCGACAAACATCTTTTTTTGGTTTACCAACACCATTAGCCTACTAACTCCGTAGTAAGTAGTACGTTCGATTTACCTGATTGTAGCACGCTTGAGGTAGTTTAAAAGTTGAGTACTACAATTTGTTCATAACGTCGTGTTCTTCTCGATCCACTTATCATATGTAGTAAATGCACCGGAGGAAATGCCAAATGTCAGAGTGTTTCCACGACAATTGGTAGAGTAAGTACGTCCAAATCGAACATACTTGTAAACAGTCAACACTTGGCCACTGACATTCAGATGCCTTAAGTTTGCCGTCAGTTTACTATACCCCGTGTAAAGCAAGTAGAGGAAACTACCAGGAAAACCCGAGTACTACTCAGTGAACAAATGCATTTTTCATACATTTCTAGCTGTTTAAACCAAGTCTACAACAATCACTGTCTATATGTGTTGAACTGGTTCTAAACAAGAAAGGTGGTCAAGTGTATACAATTTTAATATGAAGGATGATATCAAAAATTCGTGTGGTATTGTGGAAACCCCTGATTAAATGTCACTAGTTGCGGTTTTGGACGAAAAGCCTCAATATCGGATGCAGTCAGCTCGGCCTTTAATGTAGATGCTCGGTGATGTACAAGGTAGCAGGCCTCGAACTTAATAACAGGGATTATCTGACTATCATGGATTCCATGTTGTCCTTCCGAAAACCCCTCCTCCTCAAGAAAAAGACATTATGGTGAAGCATAATGAATGGAACTTTCCAGAACAGTCTAGAGATAACCTTCACTATTTTTCCCCACTCGACTTTCATTCCGCCACCTTCATTGGTTGCCTATTGACCTTAATTATTACTTTTAGTAACTGTCTTTCAGCCTTCTGATTCGCGAATATTTGTAGGTTACCATGCACCATTTATATACCCTTGCGTTTTGCTTTCTTCCATACTTGTGGGAGTGGAAAGAAGTGACTTTTGCACTTGCTTTTTGATTTAGTTTGGAAATAACTGGCGAAATCACCCGTGTTATCCCTCGAGACCAATGCTTACGTTTTGTTTAACTCAAGACGGAACATTCGAATCCTATCATGCACCCTTTTACTCATTCAACATTCCAGTCTAATTTTTCGGACGTTCACAACCGTCAGCAGACATGAGTTTAACGTCACGGTGAATGTCCAGTTGCCAAATCTGTTCGTTTCCAACAGCGCTATTCCATAGTTGTCTACCTTGGAGTCCTTACTGTTTAATTTTTTTTTGTTCAACATCATTCAATCGTCCAGGTTTCTGCACATTACCGATAAGACTCTGGTGAACTATACAGTATACGGGATATGTGAAAACATTACAGATATATGTGAACTGCCTAAACCGGTTATTCATGGAAAGCAATTTGCTGTGCAACTTCGACAACATTCGTCGTCAAAATCGTGCCAACTATTACTTTGGAAGCACCAGACTACTTGCATTGATATGCAAACGAGACCTGTGGACCAGTGTGACATACAATATGAGTGTGTCAAAAAATTATACAGTCAAAATTAAAGCCGCAGAAATGACATTGAAACTCAGGAAGAATTTATGGAGCCTTCTATCCTGAAGTCACTTTCACCTTGTCCACCTACAAAGTTAGTTTACATCTAAAAATCGACATACAAGCTTGCCACCTTAAAGATTGCTCACAGAGAGGCCACAAGAAGAGCTATGAGGCCAAGGACAAGCCTGCATTCAGAGAGACTGGTGGATTTCGGTTAGTTCGCAATGATTAACAGACACCTCACAGAAAACCTCTTTCTCACCCACAAGACACTGCATACATTCCAGTGGCTGACTTTCATGAACTAAACAAAGATAAACGTCTAAAAGGTCATTTGCCTAAATTGTGTTATAGAATAGGCAGATTACTATGCATACTGAGCTGTTTCACAGTTAAGGTCTGTCTACACTGCCCAACACTAGTCACGGCTGAATTGGGTAAGAGTTTAATCGATCGGCACATACGCGAAAGACAATCTGTTTTACAAGTTTCCTAGACACCACCTAAGTCCACGCTTACTGGTCATTAAAGGTGTGGATTTGCTGTTATGTTTTACCAGTGTGTTTTAGTGTTCGTTGCCGGTATGACTGCAAGCTAACAATTTCTGTCAACTTTTTTTGTACCTATGAACAATCCAACAGAATGTTTATTCGACCGACGCGTACAAGCAAGTACAAGCAAAAGTCTTTCTCACGTCTTTTGATTGACGAAAATGTCAAAGACAGTGAATCAGATAGCAGTTGGAAAATCTCGGGGCAGCAGTGAAGGCTGGTTAAATGTAAATTACGAACCATATGTGTAGTAGAATGAGTCATCACTGAAGACAGTCGGCCTAACAATCGAGAAGTAACAGACCTGGAACATTGGCAACCAAAATCTGCGAAAAAGACGGAGCCAAACGGAAGTGCAAGCGAGGTTCAACCGGAAACCATACTGCGTTATGGGCTTGACTTCTCGATCGAAGACGTAGGTGCACATTCGGCCGTATGCACACGCTGATTTGACAAAAAATCTTGTCATGTTTAACAACTTTCGTTGCTACCTAACCGAACAGTTCCGTACCAAAATACACTCCGACGACTACAATTATGCTCTAATGTTGGACTCAAGCACGAAAACAGTGTCGATGAATTTATTTATCTGTTTTTCAATAGGGAGTTTCATTACGGTTTTCGTAATTGATTCGAACATTAGATCGGTATTCGACCAGGAGGGAAACTCAGATCAACAAACAGAAGAATACCATTCAGAGGTGAACAGGCAGAAGAACAGGTCATCAAGAGGGACCGTTTAGCAGATAAATACCATTTATTTTCACCACTAGGTAGTGAACACGACTGTGCGTGGAAACCGACGCTGTATTGTGGACTGGAATTCCGCTTCACAATCGTGAACAATAAAAATAGTGTGGTAATAAACGACTTTGCTATCGATTGAAAAAGAAGATGGAATCTAATGATTTTATGTTAAATTGAAATAATTTAATATAGTAACATTCAAAAATGCGTTCTTGATTTCACAAACGGAAGTGTGGGTGCAGCGTTCATTACCTGGGCTGAACAGAAAGGAAGTTAACTACTTGACTGAGAAAAACTGTACAAAAGTGAACAGCTAGAAAGTTTGCAAGTCCCGGTTCGTGATCAGTTTTCTACTTCATGGATCACTCATAATTCACACGAAGGTGGAGGTAGCATTTTTGTTTCCACTTGCTGTGTGACTTAATCAAAGATCATATCATAGATATGCTTATGAGATAACTAGCACGTGGCATTTGTATTCAGGCCTTTTATTTTGGGTTCCGAAGTGATCGGGTTACCAATCAACCAATGGCGGGGATATCCTTTGCATCGATGCAGATAGGGTCTTCGTAATCGAAGTTCGCACGGTAGTCTTGCCAGTACCACACATTTTACAGGGCGTTCAGTTATAGTATGATGTAAACAACCATCTATTCCATCCAAATGGAAACATCTTTGTTATGACAAACCAGCTGATACAATAGACAAATGGATCAGGTGACTGAGTGCCAATGCAGTCGATTACCTTCAGCTTTGTGGCCAATATAGTGTATCAGCGTACAGCTGCAGAAGTGCGTTTTAACGCTCACTTTAGCATACGGTTGAAGTTGGTAGTCACGTGACCACAGGCTTCTCATATTTGAACCACCATCACCATCTCAAAACTTATCATTTTTGTTGCTGTATCCTGGCGATGGTCATCCAAAATTACCTATGGATCGTCAGTATCCGACAAGTTCTTTTTAACGAATAATTGTTTTCTGATTCTAACCGTCAAACTTTAGGAATTTCGCATTCTCCGTAATTTTAGGTTGCATATCGTCCACGATTGTTCGCAGCTGTTGCATTCCCGTAAGCATTCCGGTCGGCTCCTTAAGAAAAGAAATACTAGACTCGAGTTTCTCTCTCATTGGGGTTCGTCAGTAGTGCATAGCCTCGCCACTGCCGAGACTAGAACTCCGGTCACGCTTTTCCTGAAGCAACCTTGTTTACCACTGCGCCACTGACGTATTATTGAGCACGACGGAATTGCCATTTGTGAACACTCAACCACTTTCGCTTGTAAGTGGTCAACACGGTTGCGATCAGTTGTGGGTGGTGTTCAACTTGAAATTAACCAAAGCCCCGACTGTTCATCAGTAATCTCTATGATTTCCACTATACTGGAAATTACCGTCACAAATACCGTTAACTATATACCATTGTCAGGCATTAATTTTATATCCAATAAGGATGACAAAAAGATAAAGAAAAAGTTTTGGCGCTCATTTAATTAGACACATAAATGTTAAGACTGCTGGATGGCTTTTCTTAACAGGAGTTGAAATGTCATTAGTTATATGTGCGTGGCGATTGCTGCTGACAGTTCCGGCAATACTACCTTTTAAGTATAAATGAAGTCTTTCTGGAGTGACCATTCATAAGTGCTGCATTAGTGGAGATCCTAGAGAGATGAAAGCTGTGAGGACTTTTGATGGAATCATCGACATTGACATTATAGATGAAATTGTATGGACAGGTGAGTTTCATGAAAAAGAACTCAACAAATTTGCATTGTAGATGGTCGCGAACTCCTCAGCCAGAGCCTATGGCATTGGCTATCACCATGCAGCGATGTCCGACAATATACCCGAGTTGTCAAAGATTTCATGTCGTTCAGTTACAATACAGAGTCCAGCTTATAAGAGGCAGAAAGCACGGATGAATGGGCATTGTCAATCACCCCGTGACCTGCAACATTAATGCCGTCGAGTAGCTTCGTAGATATGTTTTACTGTTCCAAAATCAGTCACATGTTACAGACACGGGTACAGTGGCATCAGATCCGTTGCATTTAGGTGTATTATTGAAGTTCTTGAAAGAGGCAATGACTGGCGCATGATAACTCGCCTAAAAGAAGTCAGTTATTACATCGTTTATAAGCGGCGAAATACTGACTGTATCAGTTATAGAGTGCGACAGTGCAGATGATACAAAATTAAACTTTTGAATGACTAGAGAATGAACACGATACCAGAATGTATCCACACTCCCGACGTTGATTCTTGAATTTAACAAAATGCATTCGAAAGAATTGTTTGAGAAGAAAATATCGGAGACTAGTATCAGCCGATATGTGACGCTGAGAGTTCCTTGTGCTGCCAAGTTAGGGCGTAGATTACACTTAGGGCTCCAGATTAGCTCACGGGGCCAGTAATCATGCTTTTTCAGTTGGATCTACCGACGAAGTAACTATCCTGTATAACTGAGATCGTTTCGAGGCTCCATAAATTGCGCGCACACCACTAAAGTCAATTCTGATACGCGTCGGGCGGCGCAGTATTTTGTAAACACAATATCTGAAAGTAAGACTGTGTGTAACATTGTCCGATGGTCCCACACGAAAAGACTCAGACTAGAAAGTGGTAGACATAAGGAGTTTAAAGGTGGTCGTTATTCAACAGGTCGATAAAAAGAATACCTCACAAAACCGAACTAAGGCTGATGACGGAAGTCACTGTATGGACGTTTTACTGTATTTCCATAAGTGCGTTGAATATGGCAACTAGAATCGGAGCATACCTCTACAAAATATCAGAACTCTGTCTGAACTCATAGCCAAGTGACTAACTGTGTTTCCTATAGATATTTACTGTTCGTAACTGTATATCATTTCCAATAGTGTAAACTGAGTAACCAGTGCCAGAATGACCGATTTACCGAGTAAAAATAAGGGATTTCTGAAATGCTGAACTCACTTTACACGTTATACGACGGCTTTGCCATACACAAGTAATCACGATAACGTGATTTAACATCTATAGTATTTCGCATGACATAGAACAATAATCTCTGAGTACATGTAAACATGAATGGGTAAAAAAGTATGAATCGTCGTTGAACACAAACATGTATGCAAACCTGTGACCAAGCTATTATCTTGGTTCCGAGTTGTGAACGATGTTTCTGTTCAGACCCCTCATATGTGACAGTTTAGAAAAATATAACGTCTTCAGTTAGCAAATATTGTTACCCTCAGTTCTGAAAGACAGCTATAGCATTACTTTTTACAGTATCAAATATATATTCGAAAACATTTATTACTCAAAAGCTCATTTTGTCATCCATGTGGGTAAACCGAACCTAAAAGAAATCTTATATTTCAGTTTTCATCAAACTGAGTTCAATGTAGTTTGAAAGATACTGTTTGTTAACTTGTCTCCAATTGTTGCGAGATGATATTGATACCAATCACTCGAATCTAACGATTACTTTGAACAGACTGACGGTTCGGGATCCAAAAATTGTTTCGAAAGTAAAACCATCCATACGCCTAGCGGTTTGTATGACATTTGCAACATTTGTCAAGATATCAGCCGGTCACCAACCACACTGACGAGTACAACGAACTGTCAGAACTATACCACCCGAATAAGTGTAACCATCAACATTTTCTCGTAAGTAAAGTAGATGTACTAACATAGCTTGTCGACCCTATCGTATGGTAATTCGTGGACAGTTGTTGAAATAACACACCCACAGGGTTTTTGTAGGAAGAACCTGGGATATTAGAAAACAGATCCAACGAAGGAACGAACAGTGACACTGTTGTTCACATTCTCTGAAACATCAATTTAGCCATCCATGTACTCATTTTTTTACAGCTACAGTTTGGATGAATACCATGAGTCAACTTGGTCCTGCTTTTAAAATGCATGGTAATACGTACTGTGGATATTTTATCCATATGGCCACAAACAAAACAACGATCGGCTTCATACTGTTTTTAGATTGAAAGGTCTGTGGAGTAAACAGAATCACTTTTGGCTAACGAATCATCCAGTGGCTGTACGAGATGACTGCTGCTATCACACATGTTCAGTTTTCGAGTCAGTGTCACATGTGTCTCAGAAACCATCTAACCTTACATACCAACAGTCCTGGTCAAGTAAGGGGAAGATTTTACCGGTGGGGAAATATTCCTTAGTTCAGCTCGAAGAACATGAAGTCTGCATTTCGGTTGAGGACAAACAAACTTAGCATACACGCACCCATGTGTGAACGTTATGATGAACCGATTTCTGAAATTCACAATCATGACAATGATTGCCGCATGTGATGCCACAAGGAAACCACCTGTTTCAATGTTCACAAAAAAATCGATCGTTTTCCATCTGGCAAACATCTGGAACAATTTTGCATTGTCTGTTTTTTGACAATTTTGTTCTACCAGGAGGATCTCTTTCGACCGGCACCGCTGATAATGGGGTAGCAACCAGATGTTTTGTAACAGAACTGAAGAAACATGGCGCAACAAGAAGCCCGTTCAATCAAACATCAAAAGACAGCGCACTAATGTGATACGCAGCCACGTCCATATTTCGTAGCAAGTAATTGTACAGTTTAATTCAGTGGCTACCAACGGTTTCAGCTCATGATCAAAATTTCAAATCGAATTTCATAATTGTCACCAAAAACACTGGGATGACAAGACGATAATAATGGAAAACATTTATTCTCCCTCTAACGTTTTGAATAATTTTCGTGATAATCACTTTTCGGACAAGTTTGTCCAACCACAGTTTCACAGTAACACTATGTAGTTTATACTGAAGAGCAAGTTTATTTCTTGTTCCAATGCATACCGTACAGAGACTAGAACATCCAACTTGGTATACACTTTTTGTTGACTTCGCGACTGATTGGCGTAAGATGTGAGATAGAAAAATCATGAGTTGCCACAGAGAAATGAAGTCGTTCACCAAGGGGCTGATCACTATAGGTCAGGTTCGTCTCCCCTGAGCCTGGTCTTTCACGATCCAAACAGTCAGTGACTAGAGACGCAAGGTGAGGTGACGGCTAACCGTGCTCAGAAACGTGAATGTTCCCCTTGTTTGTGAAACAGATATAATTAATGACATGGTACGAAGAAAGCCATAAGAAAGTTGTCTTACTGATAACGTCTTTCTTTCAATTCCAGCTCGGTTTTTTGTTTGCAAAGATGTAGGCACTTTGATGTTAAATTTTCTGGTCTATAAATATTTACTTTTAATCGTTAGGCCCCTCTCCTTTTTTATTTCTCAAATAAGGCTTGATGATACAAACGAAAAAGTGGAACTTTCCAACGCTTTTGTTAATAATTGGTCTGACCTATAGCACAGCCTAATATCTTGTGTACTGTAGTATGACGAATTTTGTCCCATGACTGTTAATTTCTTGCAGACTTACTACTTTTAAATGTTCTTTGAAGTCACCGTCAATTTGCAAAAAAACATTTGGGACAAATAGATTGCTGACCAAACTCTAAATTTGGAAATGAATGATCTATTGATTCATCGACTTATTTGGTGTTTGGGTTACCATAAAAGTTTCGAAAAAATAGATTCTACTGCATTCTGTGTTTGGACTTCCGAGTTTTGACTTCTAAAAAACTTTTAGCTGTAAACATTTAATTTCTTTCAAATAAGTCTAACAATAAATTGTCACAACACCGCATGCCAAACTTGGTTTCACCAAAACGGCTGTCACAGATGTTTCCTCGGAAATCACGACACACACAATTATCAGATTAGGGGCTCCTGGCGTAGATTAGATAATGTTCAACATTACGTAGCATAAATAAGGGCAACTACGTAACCCGGACATTTAGCCAGCTTTGTTCGCTAAGGTCGGAACAATTTCCTTATTTGGGATATCATTTATCCGAAAGATTTCTAAGGAGTTTCAAGTTTCAAAATGAAATTGATGAAGTTACAGATTACCGATCCGTATTCAAATGTTACAACCATCTAATAACTAGCAGTCTAGTCGCCTATGCGTGTATTTACTTGAGGTGACTGATCAAACATTATCAAGAAGGTATATTTGCTATGAAAGGCGGCTACCGCAAGGAGAATCGAAGCGATCTCGAAACATCGGTTTGTATGCCTTAGATAGTTGGATCTTGTGTAACTCTTTCGATTTGATCGTTTTGTATAATGCAGGAGTTTTACGTACGACCTATCTATTAACTATTCAGTGCTTTATGAAAGATAACTATATGGAGTTCATACACATGCACTATGTGTAGCACATTTGTGGATGCCGAAATCCCTCTCGTTTGACTCCGTCGCGCCCAGTCTAGTGATTCAATGTAGCTAATCGCTTGTCATTGTTAATCGCACAGCCCGCATCCGAAATGCTACATTCTTCTCCCTCAGTCACTGGTTTTCACCCATAGGCCCCCAATGAATACGGCACTCTTACCAGCCACCGGCACCCTGTCATTACATAATCGATCCGCGGGAATGTAGGACATTTATTCACACGTAAGACCGATACGATCGCATTTCGTCGGTGCGCCTTTGCCCGTCGTTCGCTTGTGATTACAGTTGTCTCATACTTGGGCTATTTCAAGTGGAACATCACCCACAATTGGTCGCAGCTGTCGCATTCCCATAGACTTTCCAGTCGGCCCCTTTCGAAAAGAAGCCCTAGACTCGAGTTTCGCTCTCATTAGAGCTCGTCAGTAGCGCATATCGTAGCCACTGTGCCATTGACCTCACATTAGACACGACCGAATTATCACACGTGAACGCTCAACCACTTTCGTTCGTAAGTAATGAGTGACTAAATCCCCGACGCCTCATTACTAATCTAAAATATCGCCTAGCTGGTTTAATGAGATCGGAGATTTCGACCTGTCTAGGAAGTCTTAATCGCGGGGCTATCGATTGGAGTTAACAGACAGTAACAGTGTCTCCTATCGAGACGATCGGGCAACCGGATCATTACTCACGTGCAAAAGTGGTTGAACGTTCACATATGATAATTCGGTCGTGCCTAACGTGAGGTCAATGGCGCAGTGGTAAATACGGTTGCCTCATGAACAGCGTGGCCGTGGTTCAAGTGCCGGCAGTGGCTAGGATATGCACTACTGATGAGCTCTAATGAGAGCGAAACTCGAGTCTAGTGCTTCTTTTCGAAAGGAGCCGACTGGAAAGTCTATTGGAATGCGACAGCTGCGATCAATTGTGGGTGATGTTCACCTTGAAATAAACCAAATCCCCGACTACTCATCAATAATCGTACTTGGACTCTTGACGGCCTAGTGCGGCCAATCGTAGTATTTTACCCTGCGAACGCAAACACACTGAGGTTCGTTTCTTGTGCGTGATCATATTATTTCTAATAATAGTACCACGTGTCCAACGATTTGATTTATTTTCTGATATTCAGTGGCTTCGGGTTTACTTACGTCGCTCAAAGTTCGTCAAAATAACCTACACTGGACATATGTCTACTCGCATATTCAGGTCTGTGCGAAAGTTAGAAAGGTCACGGAGCACACACAAGCCAACAAGACATTAATCTGAAGCTCTGTTATGAATATCCGGTCTGGGAACTGTCCCGATTAGTCAGTAGATGTCACAAACCAGATTGGGAACTTCACAATCCTTTATTCATTCATAACTACTACGAGCTTGACCAGAAATTATTGCAGCTCAAGCCGCCGCTCACCGCAACAACGGCGTAGACTAATCCAGAAGGAAAAGTATTTTACAAAAAATGATGACAATTGATGAAACCGGGCTAAGCGGAAAAACATGAAATGTAGACAAGCCATCAACTACGGCATGTTGCTCTCCAGTATAACGGTTCTAACCAGCGATATGAACTACCGCGAGGATCCCAACCAGGTAGGTGATATATATCCATAATTACTCGACGGAATAGCCAAGTTCATCATATTACGAGATTAAATTGTTGCTTGGTCACCGCGCAGAATTATTCAACCTTAGTTGGTCTAGGTAAATAATACCGTACGTAGAATGCTCTTAGAGAACGTGCGCAGTGCGCGATACAATCATCGAAGACTGTACACATTGATTAGCTGGTTAACTGATCGCATATCTCTAGCGTTTCGGAATACTCTCTAGCGAACTGTCGAGGTGGTCACACTATCCAACCAAACAATGCAGTCTAGCTCGCGGAGACAACAATGGTCAAACGCGGCAAGCCTGTTGATATTTTCGTCACAATCAGACTACGCTTCCGCACCATAGAGCAAAACAGAACGCACACAAACATTATATACCCTTCGTTTCAGTGACAACCGAACGTCTTTTCGATGCCACAGATGATGCCAGCTGGCAAAGACAACTCATTGCCTTTGCTATCCTCGCTGATATCTCATCAGCAACATTACAAACTAATGAGATAGTGTTACCTAAGTATGTGAAACTGCACAATCCTCAGCGGATTACGTGCAATTAAGAAAGTAGGAATAGGAACGTCCAAAGTCTTGAAGCAACACTTTACAATTTGAAAGTGCAAAGCGCATTTCATACAAACCAGCCCGGCCACTCGTCTTGTTTAGCATGGTCTGCATGTCTTCGACAGAGGGGCTAAGTAAGACAATGTCGTCCGAGTATTCCGGATCGGTCAATCCAGCGCCAGGAAGAAGCCCAACACCAAGTTCACTGGACTCCTCAAACGCACCCTCCAGAATGTTGTCCACGACGAACCTGAACAGGAAGGAAGAGATCGGACACCATTCAAGTACAGCACTAGAAGTGGTGGACGCTCGAGACAGTTGTTCATGTACTCCTATCGTGCTTGCGGGGTGAGCATACAACGATATTTACGGATTTACACACTTCTTTGAAATTCCTTTTTAAAGCAGACAGTTCCGAATGACATTATGAGAAACCAAATCAAAGATGGCATTTTAGTCTGGAAAAAAAACCTTGAGTACCGGTGCCCCAAGATCCAGCACAGAGTAGAAATGTTTTGGATGCAAGCTCGATCGGTTCGGACTCCTGCCTGTTTTTTACATATCTAACATTTTCTGGGTTTATTTTGGCAACGCAAAACGAGACCTGTGAATTACGTGGACGCAGTGGAGAATGGGTTGAATCCACTGTGGTTTTTAAATTAACTTTGAAACCTTATCTACATCAATCTTACCTAATAGGCAAACGATTCGGCCAACCAATTCAGTGGCAGCGCAGATTGACCTAACCACGACAAATCCCACGTGACCTCTGTTCCTTTGTTAGTGTGATTTCGATTACAACACTCCTGAGGAAGGCCACCCGAGGTGGTTGAAACGCAGAGTAGTACAACTTGCTCGTAATAGTTGTGTTATTCTCAATCCATTTATCAAGAACTTTGAAACCTGTTTTGAAAACGGATATCGCGAGGTAGCTCTCCAGTATCTCAAGTCACCTAGAGCAGTTTTGTCACTTTAGATATCAGCTCCTCTCCACTATTTGTGAAAAGGGAAGGATAAACAAGATCTAGTCAGGGAGCTTTGTTACACTTCAATTATTTAAATTTTATGATCACTTCTGCTTCTCATATAGGGCCGGCTGGAGCTCATTAACTACCGGTCGTATTCCTTCATCTATTAAGTTCGACTGGAGTTAATTCAATTCCTCCTCAGAATGTCCAGCCCACCTGCAAATCAGAGTGAGTAGCTGGTGATAAGTGAAGTATATTTTTCAAACGTAGTCCCACACCGGCTCGACCGCCGACACAACCACGAATTATGGAAAATGACACCTCACTGTTCTTGGATGAAAAGACTACCCTATCTTTTTCGACTGTTCCACCAGGTCACACTCGCGATCAGTCACGACGATTGTCATCATGCTCAAAGCCAGGCAGAACCAAGTGAAGCTTGTTTATTGACAAGACAGGAATCCAAAGTTGTTCCATTTACACAGCTCCTTCGCAACATACCTCTTCAGAGTAAGCTCCCATATCTATCTTGATCTGTTGTTAGCATTCGTTAGGTTTGCTTGTGTTATCCGAACTGAGAAATTTGTGCACCAATGCCTCCTACTAAGAGTTTTTTTACACTTTTTTTTAGCTCAAATGTCACTAGGCACTGGTGAGTGTATGACCTCTGAGCAGGTGACGAAACAAAACGGGTATGCACAACAGCATGATCTTAGTCCAAAATGGCGCACTACAGTCTTTAACACAGTGATGCCATTTCAACTTACGACCATACGACCGAACTGGGTGTCTAACTGAAATACACAGAGCGATCCGTAGGTCACGCAACACTTCTTTCAATGTTGAAATGGGGTGCTTGAGGAATAGAGACCGTGAAAAGCACAATGTTACGCCAAATATACCACTCTACAGTTTCTATTCCGTAGAAAGCCGATCGCATTGAGCATCAAAATCTCCTATAATTGTGATGATGTTATAGTGTTTAGTCTGCTTCAGAAGACCGATGTGAATGTCGTAAAACGTGCTCATCTCGCAATCAACCAAATAATAGATGGGGAAAGCTACCTGACATTGTAGAGTACAACGTTTAAAATCTTAGCCACATCCTGATAATTGTTAATTATTTTGAATAATGGTAATTTTCTGTTATATTTTTATATAACCCTATTGAAGATTGTTCTCTATCATTGTTGAAATAACTGACAATGTTAATCATAAGTTCCACCCTGGCAGGTTTAAGATCAAGTATGCGCATCTATATGTATTGTAATGTCGTGGGTTCAGCTTCTATTGTTACTACTTTGATCAGACAGTCAAAAACCTTCTACAAATTATATTTGGGATCAGCAATTGTATGAAAAGTTTTCACCAACTCTACCATCGATAATCGAATGTTTGCATATCAACTGAACGATGGACTGGAATGAATGTACGCTTTCAACAAAATTGCTTTCAGCTGCTCCGCAATTATGCAGACAGATAATCAATGAATGTAGTCAAAGTCCCCGCCTCTGACGTCTTTCAAATGTTGCAGCTGTCAGTGTGCACAATGTTCAGTTGTTCCGAACCCACTTCAGTAACTGGCAATCTACTGTGGTCAACTGTCCATATGTTCCCAAACATTCTGACAACATTCCAACATAGTGCTGAGGAGCTTAAAATTGGCTAATATCACTTTCTGCCTCCATGTAAGGTCGTTGATGCGACTGGACTCACAATTTCGACTAGCGTGGTCAACTCGGTGAGCATAAACATATCCAGTGGTGTTCATTTACTTAATGGAGAAAGTACTAGGTTAGACAATCCAAACAATCGGGTCTGCAAAGAATCATTGATTTTTCCAGCTGGAAAGCCAACCAAGGTGAAAGGTTTCCTGCGATAGTACATATATGAATAATGTGAAATGTTAATATCGTACTGTCTTGGAAAAAGAGAGGAAAATAGTTCAACTACAACGCAATCATATGTCTAAGTTGCTAAAATGAAACTCAACGCATTGAAGATTATAAAGACATACCACAATTAATGAAATCAACAATTCCCATAATATAGGCGATGACTGCTCCATGTACACTCACCTACTTGTGTCATTTGTGTTCACTTCAACTGCACTGACCACATTCTACCTTTCTGAATAATTCTCACAATGACTAGTCAGACCTATATAATTATGTTCTAATTAGCCCGAACATGAGTGAGTGGATGTACAACAATGAAAAATTCTACAACTCAAGAAGAAATTCTCAATTTTACGAAGACTTTTAAAACTACAGGTCACTCAAATTCAATATTCAATGCGTTCGAGGTTTCTTGAGTAACTGTTCAGAATGCTATCGTAGACGAGGAAGCAATCAGTAGTCATAAAACTATGATACCTCAAAAAGGAGATATCCCGTCGACAGTTTGGAGAAGTCGGTGAACGGCATTCCAATGTTTTATGGAAATGTTTGAAAAGTGTGATGAAAGATCAATCGTTTGGACTGTAATTTGTAAGGAAGCTACTCATATGTCCAGCATATTTTAAGCTCCTGTAGTTGGTCCAATAGGAGGTTGGCTTTGTGGCTAATAGGACAGGCGTGATCCAAATTTGCATGTAATTAACATACGCGTGGAAAAATTCAATTTCCTTTAAACACGTGAATAAAAACCGGGGACACTCAGAGTAGTATGATTTATTACAAAGATCACTCGAAAGTGACTAGAATGTGACTCCGGCCACGGTTTCATGGGGCAGCCGTGTTGACCACTGCGTCAGTGACTAACGAGTTGCATAAACAACAAAACTCGAGCACAGTGTTTCTTTTTGAAAGAGGCTGGTTCAATCGTGAAAACTGCTAATTACTTCCAGTCTAACTTGTCACTCTTGGCGAATGAATCTGACGCCAGAAATATACGTAACGTTGACTAAATTGCAATATACTACTGGCAACTTCCGATAAATGCACTGAGAGGAAAAAGCTGTCAGTGGCAGGGAGGGTGAAAGTTGTCTGAATTTGCTGTTTCACAGTAGTTTGAACGATAAGAGGTCGTCACATTTGATATCACAAATAATGACGTCCACAACGTTGTCGTTGAACAAGTTTAAAACAACTCATAAACAATGTCAAAATACTCGGTTCTCAAACCAAAAAGCTAACCTTCGAAAGACATTTAGTCTTGTGTGTTGAAGGCGCCGCCCTCCATTTTGAACTAACGTACACTAACAGTACATCGTTGAACGTTTATTGTAGTGCCCTTGTATTAGCCGTATGCCGTGTGGTCAATAATGACTGCACCCAAAGATTTAGGAACATATAAGGAGGGACTAATGACCTTGATTGGTAAAACATCAGCGCGTTGCATCTACGATGCGGAACAAGACGCTGAATGTGTTTGCGACATCCACTTAGTGGTTTGTCTCGGTTATGTGTTTAGTGACCTCCTAATGATTTTGGTCTTGTGACGCAGCTGATGTAATCAGGATGGCTATTTGACTTTGTAGCCACTGTGGAATGTGCTCACTGATCTGCGTACAGAGAAATCCGTTGGTTCTCGTGTAGCTATACGAACAATTACATACTACCGGAGATTATTACTCCGGCTCCTCTGTACCGGCGGTGCCTGTAGCTGAACTAAGTGATTCATCAAAAGAGTCCAGTAGCACAATAAATCCGTAAAATGACGTTGCTCGAGCGGTACCTCAAACATCTGTACGAAACACCACCCACAATGGGCATATGAGGTTATTAACTAAATGTTTTTTGATTCAACTCTTGTTTTTCCTAATAAAGGGTAATCGATAATTTTCCCTCAGCCTTTATTAAAAAGAGATGATATTCTTTACGGCTTATCGCTAGTGCACATTTTCTTGCTCTCGAGAACAAGACGCACTACTTATATTGACAGACCTGGGAGAAAGCATACATTAAAATCATAATATGGATTGGTAGAAAGGGAGTAATCGAAGTGACAAGTGAGAATAAATCGGAAGGATGGACATCAATGGATCAGGGTCTATTCCAGTGAAACAGATAAAAGTTCCGGAGTTTCAAAACATTTGTCCAGTCATTCAGCTTGTTAAATGAATTGACTGGAGAGTTTTTTCAAGTTAATCATGCAAAAAACAGCTAGGGTAAACAGCGAAAAGCAAATAGTAGAGCTGTTATGGCCAAACAGTAAAAAATATTACAACTTCGTTTATAGCATGCCAATGTCAGTGAATTGAAGATTTTCTCAACTGATTCGGTTGTACATTCATCCGTAGTTCGTGGCGTTCTACTGCTGTTGCGGCCATCATTCAAACCAAACACCGTTTACACCTCTTGCTACATAGGAGGAACTTGACTGTAAAAATGACGAATTTGTATGAAGGGTTATTCTGCTAAACAACAGAACTCAAAAATGAGATTAATGGTGAATCATGGAACAACATACGAGGAGCAGAGTTGTGCTTAGCAGGCGGTATTACCAGATGAGGGTCGTACAAAGTGGCTGGAAATCGATTAGGAGTAGGGGCTGACTAGGAAGATCACTGTGTGGAAATAGGGCCTGTTTACTTACAGTTCAGGTTCAAACAAGTACAGACACCAGGAGAGGTGGAGCGCCTGCAAGAATTTCAAGTCTAAGTCACTTTCCGTGTGATGTCCTTTGCAAGTCACAGGAACATACCATACCATACCATAAACTCAGTGACTGACTGACCATGTGATTATAGACTTCTTATCGAAAAGACAACTTCGCATGAATCTGTCGCCATAAAATAGAAATGAACTGTAAAAGTCCACTGACTATCGTTATGCGTGATGCGGCAGAAGTGTGAGACAAACGGAACAGGAACTTTAAGCCAATAATGGTTAAATACGCTTCCAAGAGTAACATGTTTAGAACAAAAAAGCAACATTTGTCCGTAAAGTTGAATCGATGGCACGATGACTTACTTGCGATGATCAGTTCGCCACAGAACGATAGTTTGAGTTCAAAATAAAGTAACTGATAATTTTTCAACTTAGATTTTTTGTTGCAAAGGGCATTTATAATCGCGAAGAACAAATATAACCTCACCGCAACTCATCCTTGACTTAGAAGTCTGCAGTTTATTGTTAAATTTTCAGATGTCCCACAGTTTCCACCTGTATCGTATAAACCCGTGACAAAGCACGACACATTTTGGTTTTGCAGTCCACTGGCTCCAAATTGTGTGGCTATATATTACGTCAGTATGTTCTACAGGACCCCAATCAACTGTATTAATCAAGTACATTCCAGTCGCTTTTTCATATTCAAGTGTTGTGGCCAGGCACTATTGATTTCACCAGCCGTAATTTTGTCGTCGGTTGAAAGCCAGCCTAGTGACGTTGTAAATTAATGAAAACTGTTTGTACATTTGGCGTTCACAAACGAACGAATTAAATTGCACTATTCATCATAAAAGTGCTTTTTTCTTTGGAAAAATCGAGACATGAACTCGCAGTGCGTAACTGGTGTCGATCAGTACTTGACAGTATAAAGTCACTAGTGGTGAAAACAAAATGAGGAGAGTGTAATGTGCTCGACAGAGAGACGACCCAAGAGTACTATTTCGTTACTTTGAGATCAACGGTAGAAATTACGGAGACACCGCAGTAACTGTTGCGAAGAGAGGGATGGAGAGGGGGTATGACAACAAACGTTATTGGATGCATACAGTAGACGCCCGGATGATTTGATAAACGCGAACCTACAGTGTCTGTGACGTCGAATAAAGGTGAACATGGACATGACACAGCTGTCATATCATCCAGTGGCCATTCGTCTGATGGGCATTGCTGCACAGTAAAGAAGATGACTGCTAAATCGTGGGAAAAAATTACCGATAGGATCGAACATAACAGTGTCGATCAAGGGTCCTGACTACAATGCCACGCACAGTGAACTAGCGCTCGACAAGATAACGCCCGTGAACTGCGTGTCACATGACCAGCACGCAGTTACACACGCCGGCAAAGTAGGAAAACATGCAAACGCGTTCAATACAACATTGGTTCTCCACTTTGTAATCTTTTATACGACTCAAGGTAAGAACATTCTGACCGCGCTATCGAACAGAAGATTTAGGAAGAACAACTCTTCCATAAAACGTCCCACGAAAGAAAGGCATTTCAAAACTGATTTTGGAAACGTTTGTGTGGTAAACGTTGTGTACGCACCTCTTCTGTTTACTATGTCCGAGTTCGACATCATATGGTTAACTTGTATATATTACGAAAACACTAATTAGTATGTTATCAACTCTGATCAAATGCAGTGGCAAAGTGGGTTTTTTTTGTTTACTGTGTACGAAAACCCTAATGGAGTGCATGCACGTGTACGGATCAGAATGGCTTAACACAAGACGACAAGGACTAAACGTTAGGTAGAAAATATTACGAAAGACAGAAACTTTTGCTACATAGCCTAATGAGTGTATGTAATGTGCGGCCGAAACCAGCAAGCGCGCACTAGTTGATTTGGTGACGGAGCGTGCTGCTGTGTTGTCGGCGTCGTTCTAGTTATCGTTTGTGTAAGTCGTGTGCATGGCTTACTGGGCCTTTGGCTCATGTTTGTTTCTAGTTTCCTTTTGCAGGACTTGTTGGAACCCCTACTTCGGAAGGACGCTATCCCCTGGTGTCTCCACATTGCCCAACAGTTGGTCCGTAAGTGTAACGGACAATCCGAGGAGAAACAGCCGGCTTGCATACTACAGTGTACAGTATGGGTGGACTACGACTGCTATTGCTGCAGGACATTTCAGATCACCTATGTAGTGTGTGCAAACATGAACAGTGCGCATCCCAGTACGTCATTGTGAACCACCCAAGTTTCGTGCACATGTGTTCACCTCTTATCCTAGCTGACAGACGGTAACGAGACGGCTAGACAACAAGGTTATCTATTGAGTTTGATACGATAACGGGTCACCTAAGACATGCATCAAGTCATATGTAACAGCAAGTCAGAGGTGAGACGTTAAACCATATAAAACAAGCACTGTACGGCGACTAGCTCCACAGTGAGACTGACGTAACTCGTAGCTAGTTTTGGTAGTTAAGTCCCTTTTCCTTCATTTCGTTTCTTCTCACTTCCTATGTAGAGTTTTTTTCCTTCGTGGTTGCGTGGCAGTTAAGTATTAGTGTGAACCATTGATTTATTGTTGTTTATTATGATGATGACGTATATCGAGTAGTACGTGGTTGTAAGTGAGCAGATGACAAGCTTCATAAGATCTCTGACAAACGGAGAGATCAGCTAGAGCCTTTGCTTCTGTTCGACCAGCACTGTAGGTAATCATCGTAGGTCGTTATCTCGCGATGGTCATTTAGAGGATATGAATATTCAGGTCGTTACTTAGCTACTAATTAGTAGTGTAAACTTTACATGAAAATACCGGATGTCAGGATCACACTGCACATACTATCATACAGACATCTGAATTCAGACATGTATCTGTCTGTATAAGGAGTTTTCTACCCATGCAACCATAGTAGTGTAATTCTTCGTTCAAACAAGGATTCAGAAGTGCTAATCACTACACTATTTTGTTTTATCAGTCCTAGCAGAAATCACGTTAAGAATTTGGTCACAGCTAAGATTAACTATTCAGGACAAAAAGTATCGGTTATTGACACTGACCACCAGTCTCCATTCGATTAATCAGTTTAATAAACCGGAATATCTTATTCCAGCGCGTCATAAAACAAGTATGTTAGACACCCTGATACTCTCTGAAATCAGACTAACGATTCAAATTTAGATTTATATCATCAAGAAAGATGATAAACTGAACGTTCGACGATTATGATAGATAAAAGTTATATTGAACTATTTTGCAATGCTGAACGAAACAGCAAAATCAGTAGAGTAGCACATGATGTTCATTTAATTAAATAAATAATAGGGTTATTTTTTCTTCCAGCATTCTAATGTTTTCTTTAAATTGGAGATTTCCTTTCTTGGAGAAACACATGGATATAGTAAACACATTAGCTATATGTTACATACCTAAGAATCATCAAAACCAACAGCAGTGACAAATCTTGAAGATCGGTACGAAAGCCTTGTAAGATTAATTGGTGCTATCGACACCCAGCAAAACTTTCTAACTTGAGTATTCTGTGCTGCGTCTCATTTGTTGAACTGAGAACTGATCAAGAAAAGCTCAGGAATTGAGCAATATGCATTTAGTGATCGACACTATTTTATTGTCTTCAAACACCCCACATGAAAGCTAAAGCAGGGGCAAAGGAGGAAATTGGCCGATAGGGATGTGAAAATGAGTAGATGAGATTTATAGATGGTCGTTAACAAAGCATTGATACATTCCACGTAATATCTAGCGACAAAATGACCAGAAAGATGAAACGATCCATCCGAACGAGACACAAGACGGCTTGTCAGATTTGCTGTGAAAATAATAGCATGCGCTACTCAAATGAAACGAATACTTCAACGTCAAGTGTTGTGGACAAGTGGGTATGCGCTAGACCCTCGTCCACTAACAATTTAATACGCCTTTCCTGAAGAGCAATCGGAACGTAGTCCCAACAGGCACTGAACTAGAGAATACAGTTGGGTTTAGAAACAAACCGTATATTTCCAGCAATGTTTGGAAATATGATAAGTAGTTAGCTCTAGCCTAGTCCTGGCCCAACGGCAGCAGCCGAGAGTAAAAAGAAAAGAAGCGCGAGACAGGCCACAACCCGCTCGGCGGCACTCAAAAGCGCGCCCAACGAAAAGTGCATGGAACCCTCGAGTGCGTTAAACAACGCTCGAAAGGGTTCGATTAAACGACCTTGAAGAATAGAATAGTAGGTGAGTCGTTAGGAAAGGGACAAGCATTCGCTGCGTGCAATTAGTTGCACCATTGAAGAAATTGGCACTGAGTTCGTATCAGGCCTCCTATTGCAGGCGTACACAGAATCATGCGTACAAAACAGACAAGCGGGAAAACACGGTTGCAGCCGGGATCCTTAGAGAAGCCACACGATCGCTGGTCACTACACAAGTATCAGTATGGATGGCATGAAATTTTGGTTTGAATTTACGGACAGTTTTCTTTTAACTTAGTAAAAATTTGTTGAAAACCCTAACCTCCATTGATGAGAAAACATGCAACTTTCGAACGGTGCTGAAGGTGTTCACTGGTCTCCATAATTGTGAATCAGCGCTGATAGCACCGCAGTGTTTGCTATGGCAGTACTATCCAATCTCGGATCGGCAAAATTTATTTCAACTATTTCGGCTGGATATCGTGTTGTTCCCACGTTTCTACGTCCACTGCGCATAACGACATCAAATCTGTTTACCGTCAAAAATGATGGACGGTTAGAAGCACGTGAGTTCCCTAGAGACCAGTTTACCTTAAACGCCATCTTAATTAAAATGTCAGTCCTTACTATATCACAGTACTGCATGACAACAACTCGAAACAATACCAAAATAGCCTTGGCAAAAGAATTCCCAGCTGGTTGTAAAGTGCATGCAAAATGTACAACAGCTTACTCCCAAACCTCACTCATTAAGCTGTTGTAACGCTGAGACCTGTGGTGGATTTTGATGACTTCGAACTTAATTGGCTTCGGATACACGGTTTAGACTTCATAACCCAGTCAGAACCACGATGTGTCAAACAAAGTGGAAATTCGAAATCTCAAGTGATTATCGATCAAATCACGTGGGAGTCAATCCACTGTATGTAAGATAACCGAGCACAACAAACATGGCCAGTTCGGTGGCAATTTTGTTCGCGATGGACACGAAGAAGGTCTCGGGCATGATCCTCAAAGAGGCAGAGGAAAAATACCATAAACGTGCCAAAGACATGTTCAAGACGTACCTGAAAGAACAATGTGCCGCACTAAACCATATAATTTTAGAAAATTTGCCCAGTATCAATGGATTGCCTCTTTCTGCTTTTTTGAGTCGTATGCGGGGTTTCACACCGCTCATACGACATGGCCTAAGTCCGGTTGGAAAAATCATTGAGGAAGAAGTGGCCAAACTGATGGATACGACTCAGCTTTCCGATGACGGAACTGCAACTTCCAAAGTATCATCCCATGATAAAATCCAGGCTATCCGAACATTGTGCAAACTGGCCGTAGAACCAAGAGATTATGAGAAAATGGCCGAATGGTTGACACATAATGCTGCCTCATTGAATGAGGCCGTGGCCACTAGTATGAGTACCGATTGTCGTGATCTGATTCAAGAATTGTGCATTGGAATAGCATTTTTGACACGTAAATTTCGTTTCCGCCTTTATGATAAATTGGAATTGGTCATTGCAGCGCTTGTACGTGCCATGGCCATTGCTCTGATACCGTGGGAGTCCTATGTGGAACAATTTCGTGACGCTAAGGAACATCACAACGACCTAGAACTAGCGCGTGGTCGACAAATTATATTTCATCATCCGAAAATAGAATATCAATTTCACGAGGTGAATCATCGTGTGCTCGGTTACATTTACTATACGTTAGGTGATCTTCTCTTCAGCTGCCCATCTCCAAAGCTGATACACTTTTTTGAATGTCGAATCTTTCGACGAAAGGAAATGACCAGAAATTTACTTTTCACCATCCTACACGTGGTTGTGATCAATTTGGCAGAAATTCAGGCCGAGGCCGAACGGTTGGCCAATCTTAGCAAGCAGCCCAGTTCGGTGAGTGTGCCCGCGGGCAGATCCACGACTCCGCTGATGAGTCGTCGGGGTAAGATTTATTCTGAAACGCTGTGGCACGAATTGCCGGCCAATTTGTACTCGGATATTATTCGCGTCTACAACGATAGAAACCGCGCGAACAAAATTTTGATCAACGAGATTATGGCCGTGTTACGTTCACAAGCACCGGATAAATTGCCACTGTTTGAAGAGGCTACCCTGAAAGCGTTAGAGATGTACACGGGTGCAGGCGGAGGACGCCTGACGGAAACGTATCAAATCGGTAGGCCAGCCGCCGGACGAGATGGTGAGGGCACACCGACCGGAACGGGGACATCGGCTACACAACGTCGTCGAAAATCACTAGCCGGACCGGATACAATCAGTGGTGCGGGCACAGACAAAACAAGTGAGGCGGTTGGGCGACAACGGTCCAGTCGCATCACCTTAATGGACACGGATCAGACAGACAAGACTACAGAGAACCAATCAATTGAAAGCGCCAGCTACAGTTCTTCTGAAGGAAACTACACATCCGATTCGACGAAGCACGAACCACGGATCTCACGAAGAACCATAATTGTGCCCAAAATACCTGACCTAGTATCACCAAATCGAGGTCACAGGAAATGAAAGCATGTGAATACGGACAGGACTAAGTAAGTATGTTCATCAAGCGAAGGAGAACAAATTCCCATTCGGTAAAATAAACACAGATGACCAGTGTGTACGAAGGACCAATCGCAACTACCCACAAGGAGAGAGGTGATAAGACGACTGTTGTATATGATGCCCTGTTCAATGTCAGCTGTAAGCTAATGGTATATGTTCTGCCAATGTGAGACTGTCTTTTGTCCAAAGAAATGTGTGTTTATTTCTACAAAACAACATTAAACAACAGGGGCTGGAACAGACAGTTCAAGAACCAATAGGTTTTGCGGTTTCAGCGATTTCCCACGGCCTGTACAGAGGCAATAAGCGTAGTTCCTAGAACTCACATCGTCAAAACTGCGGCTAAAAATGAGGGGAAGGACACGTGTGTAGACTGACCCCTGCATTCTGTGTCGACCTATACACAAACTACGCGCTATCCTTTAGGCACTTTAAGAGATTGAAAAGTGAGACAACAGAGAAAAAACAGACGGTAAGTTTTATCGATTTTAACACTTGCCATGAAACCGACAATCTGCGACCGAATTATCAGTGGCTGGAAATAAATTGCTAGCACATAATTCTATGCGAATCTGATGACAGATCGTTGGAGAACGCAAAAAACGTGCGAGCCAAGAGGAAAGTAGCAAGACAACTTATTCAGTTACTCATTCACAAACGGTCAACATTCTGACCGGAAAAAGTCAGTGATTCGAATGATCGATCATCGGAAGAGCGATGCGGAATAATTAACGGAAAAATGAACAAGCGGAAATGGAAAAACGTAACATAAGATGTATGGCAACAGACAAAAATATCTTTTTAACATTTTGACGCCATTTTTATAGGTTTTAAGGAGAAATTCTCAAAAAAGATGAGTATATAAAATAATGGGACTAACATAACAAACATAAAACCATCTATCCTCAGCATAAATTACGGCTTACAACCCAATAGTGTAAAATATACAGCCAGTAAGGTTCAACGTTTTCTAGGCCCCCCCGAAACAAAGAAGTTGGGTAAAGTCAGTACAGGCAAGGTTTGACTTTAATTTCTGTATACCTCTGAAATGAGCCACAAATTCATACAGTGCTTGAAACACTGGGTTCCCTTTAATAACTTCATCAGCGCAGAAAGAAGACATATGTTGCGATATGTTAACACTTCGTTTACTCTCATCAGTCTCAAACGTAAAACATGCAAGTTATATACGACAGACAATTAGAGATAGACAGGGTTTGGACACGCATACAATCACACCATGCATTGTCATCACCATCACGGCAACCCCATAGGTTGCTTTACCCACTTTTGTGCACATAACGCCGGCTGGTGAGCTATAATCACAGTTACTCGAAGCCCCGCATCATCGATTGCCAGACACCTCATGATAACAGGTCACCAGGTAGTCCCAGTTAACTCTTTCAAAATATTGTTACGTCATCCGAACCCGAAACTACTGACCTTTAGCGAAGCCATGCTGATTAGAGCTCACCAGCCGGCGCTATGTGCACAAAAGTGAGTGAAGCAACCTATAGGGTTGCCGTGGCGGTGATGACATAATACGTGGTGTGATTGTATACGTGTCCATACCCTGTCTACCTCCATTTGTTTGTCATATATAACTCGCATGTTTTACGTTTGCGACTGATGAGAGTAAATGAAATGTTAACATATCGCAACATATGTCTTCTTTCTGCGCTGATGAAATCATACAGTGCTGTTTAGTCTAGCCATATCTAGAGGCGGATATGAATGAGACATGTCAGAACTACTTTAATCAACAAAGTTGAAATATTCTACGTAAACAGAAGTACCTTGTCATGTGTTGCTGTTAGGATGCAACGGCAATGATGTCCACGCACTAATCATTAAATAAAAGATATTCCACAAACACTGTCGATTCAGAATGATCAGGTTTAGTAACTATATAGTGTTGCAAGCAGTTGTGTTATACATCCAGTTCTTCAACGGGAGATGGACGTCATATACACTCCAGAGATGCATCAGACATGTCAATGCGAATCGGTTTTCAGTAATATGCAATGCAACAAAAAGTCGTTCAACAAAGCACGGTCCTTATGGTCGAAAACCACGCGCCCTTCCTTCAATGAGCCGGAATTCCAGTCCAAAACATAGTGACGGCTTTCAGTCATACATCGTGTGCACCTCCGCCCGGTTTGTGTGTCTGACGCCTCTCATTCCACGTCCGTTCATCCAATTTCGTTGGGCGATGACTCGTCCGCTTGCCCGTGTTGTCCGCAATCCGTTCGCTGTGAGCTTTGGACATATCTTGATGGCACGTTGAGATATTCTACCGAGTGTTGGAATAAGCGCGCCTTCGATTTGGCTACCTATCACAATAAGATCTTCTCGTTAAGGTCACCATTCTCACCAAATGTGATACAACTCTGTTATCGCGATGCACAGACTGAAAGTAAAGTATCTCAATAAATAGGGATAGTTAGAGGAAGGCAACAGAAAATTTCACTTCGTCTCACCATTTGGTGTTGAGCCACCGTGTTGTACATCCGGCTGGTAAAATGAATCAATCGCCAACCGTTCCAACAGAAGCTACGGCCGACTAGCGTAAGGTGCAAAGTGGACAGATGATGACCTGGCGTAGACAAATGAAATCGTTCACGAAGGAGTTGGCTACTGTAGATCGGGTTTGTCTTCCGGGCTGGAGCCCTCGTGACTCACTGATTCGGTGACTTGAAACCGAGCTCAGTGGCGGGAAAGTTGTCGTTGTTTGGCCGAGTTGTCTGTGAAGTGAGTGCACTTAATGACGCGGAGCAGTGAAAGCAGCCGTAATGAGACTGTCTTGTTGATGACACCTTACTTTCACTTACCGCTCGGTTGTCTGGTTTCAAGGTGCAGGCGCCTTGATGTTGTATGTTCGAATGTAGACGTACCTATTTTCATTAGTTAGGTGCCCTTTCCTTCCCAGTGAACCACTGATGTATTGCTGTCTATGAAGATGATGATGATGATATGAGCTAAACAAGCATACGAAATGAGAGAATGCGCAAAATTAGTTTGTTGTATATGATCAGTTCGAGTTAGTGACGTGTATAAACACAAGATTCAAAGGGGATTCAACAAGAGTAGTATAATCTGGTTAATACAAACTGTAGAGTACAATTCGATCGTTTGTTGGATGTGTAACAGGCTAATACTAATCGATGTGTTCGTACAAACATCCTGAAATACCTTCATTTTTCATTGAGAGTTATTGCCACAAAACACAGAAGGTGTAAACGATGACCATATTTGTAAGTCATGCCCTAATGTAGTCTATGTTATAACACGACCAGACAAACAATCGTATTTAATTATTCCGTAAGACTCAGCACAAACAACTTGCGATGCCGAACCCAACAACATCTGTGGATGTAGGAACAGTCTAACAACAATATTATCAACAGTCCAATCAAACAAACGTAGAATTTTGTCTGCTAACGTAAACGGACGAACCGACAATTGAAGAGTAGCAGCAGAATAAGTTGAACTGTAACCAGCTATACAATCATGTGCACCCACCAATAGCAAAAAAGCTAAACCAAATTTTCAAGAAATATCTGCTTTTTTTGTGACCAATGCTCAGGCTTAGTGAGGGAAGAAGACTGTACATAACCAGTAGAAAACTGAATGGGAATTTACAACAACAAAAAAACAGTCAATCGCTTGGATTAAATTCCTGCTCCCAAGTCTTTCACAGTCACACTGATAATGTTCACATCCTCGATTGGTTTATCACTCTTCCCGTGGGTCTTGATATTCGATATTTTCTGGACCACTTCCATTCCTTTAACAACACGTCCAAAGACGGTGTGTTTGTTGTCAAGCCAAGGCTGAAAGTAGGAAAAGAGCATAAAATGGAACAGATGTATGTCACATTCTTAACAGGCACCGATCAACAAGTCTTTATAGACAGAGTAATTTCAGGGTGCTTCACAACATGACATATAACGGGCAATGAAAAAAATAGTGTCTCCTCAAAAACAACATTAGGTGAGAACACGAAAGTGAGATATATAATCCATATGATCTACCCATACGCCATCGACTAAGAAACCAGACAAACGGAAATTGTCCTTGTTAGGAGGCGCATCTCCTAACGAAACAGCCAGGACGCATCATGCCATATCGATCGGTCGGCCGAGTTCGGATGATATGTTCCCACTCAGCCAATCAGATTGCAGGTGTGCGGTCGAACACCTGTGCGCTATCTGGACTGTGCTTTCTCGCATTGCCTTCTGATGTCCCCTGTAACGTGATTTGCTCTGACAACCTGACTGTCATATATGACTGTTTCACTTGATTTGCTTTGTGCCTGCCGGCTATTTATGGTAATCGTTTTGTCCTATAAAGTTAGAGCCTCCGTGGTCTAATTTTGTCTCGTTCTTCCGATAAACGGTGATGGGATAAGTGAAATTTTCTGTTCAACTAACAGTATAAATCATAATCTAACTAACTCAACTATGCAATTTCAAATAGAGATAAACACAAAACAGAGTGTAGGTTCGACTGATTGTTGATCCAATAGATATGCTTGTATTATCAAAGTGCTGCTGCGAGAATTAGTTGGTTGTGCCCCTACTTTAATTGTTGCAAGGAGACAAATGGCACGAACCATGGTTACCACATTTTGTAATTTATGACACCATAGAAAAGTTCGGTTGTCGATTAAACACAAGGTCAACATCGGCAGTGAAACAGAACAGCAGTTTTGACAGTTATGAAACGTCCATCTACCTGGTTAAACAGTATGAACAGACTATAGATTGGGTTATCAAGTGAACTGCAGGTTAGTTACAGAACATTACCGAAGACCTGATAAATCCCTGATGGTAATACGAACATATGATATGAAAACAGTAAACACGGTGACTAGCAAGTTGGAATCCACCCGGCATGATAAACAATAGCCCATCATGACAGGTATCATTAACATCGTATAGCATATAGTAGATGGAAAATTAATGGGCAAGACGCCCATTAAGCCGAAATTCTCCAATGAATGGAATGACCTACTGTGGGTGCAACGGTTATGAAAAACTGCGAACCGTTGGTATTTGGTCCTGCATTTGCCATGCTGACAGTGTATGGACGATCGTGTCGGAGGCTCGGATGAAACTCGTCCTCGAATTCCCCGCCCCAAATCGATTCACCACCGGTACCAGTACCTAACAGAAGAGCAAACGGCAACCAGATGGAACTCTAAGAATGTGAGGTTATAGCACGTGCTATCACCGATTACAAATATATGCATGAATTCGCAATGCTGTCAGACGAACTAGTGGGGACTGTAAAAGGTAGAAAGGCGTTGTCACAGTAATCGAACAAAACAGCAGAACGGTTCAAAGTAGAAAAAAATGAAGCGAGAAGTCGCTCTCAATAAATCAGTCACGACATACGTAAGCATAGGCATATATATTCAGCCTTAAGCTCGACCGGGTGATTCTGTGACCATTCATTTCAACAACGCTGAAGAAAAACCTTGGAAGATATTAAACAATATGAACTGGTATTTGTCTGGATGCAAGCACATTGCAGTCGAAGGCACCTACAGAATTTACTGAATAGATTAGGCAGCAGACCTAAAACCATCTTGAAATTTATGGTCCCTGTGAATGGTGTCTAGTGAGAAATACACTGTTAGCATGCGAGATACGTGACTCAACCATACAGATCACACATTTTTATTACACGGCCATGTAAACGCGTGTACGGCTTTTTTTCTTCTTCAAAATATGTGCCAAATAACTGCCATAGCGCCTGTATGATATCGTATAGAGCGAGATGGTTCTCGGGTTAACTATACCGCACCACATGCGCGTTAGTTGGTTGTGTGGATACGGATAGTACAGACGTGATTTATTGAAGTTTTAAGTATATGTTCTTTTTTGTTATCCTCCATTACAATAGCGTCATGAAGTCTTTACTTTCGGAGTTCGTTGTCTCCTGCTGTCCCCTACAGTGTGTTTATTGTAAAACTGGTGATCATGCCAACTTCAATCTGTTTGGAAATATGTATGTCTGATAGATCAATTGATGGTTACACTATTACGACCGACTTGCCAAAATACATTGGTGTATTACAGCATGTCCTGGGTATGTATGTCACCGTAACACATGACCCAGTATATATGTTAACATATGAGGCAACGATTGAGCTCACCCGTAATGTTCGTTAAAATTAAATGTGGTCAAGAACACTACAAGTTCACATGGGTCATGGAACATCAAAGACAGGGCACTGTATGACACCACCCACTCACTAATTTGAATACACTAGCTATGTACAGAGATTCGCTCATCTTTTTCAGCTTCTTTAAGATTTTTGTGAAACTTCTCGTTTGGAGTGCGTTTTTCTTCGTTGTATCCACAGTAGGCATATTACAAGATGAGGGTCAAACACAGCAAAGCTGTACCCACTCATATCACAAAAAGGTTAAGTCACAGAACGAAATAAACAACAATTAGGTGTCCTTTCTTAAAAAATTACAATCGGATGTCATTTTTACTCCGCAGATTTTGAAGGCTAGAAAAGATAATGCAAGCAAACGGCAAGCTGCTGTTCGTTCGAGCTTTCAAGCGTCCTATCATGTTCAGTTAAGCTTAATTCACTTGATGTGTGGCGGAACGATTCCAGGTTGCCCCGAATGTACCGTTCTCAAAAAAGTAGTTCAGAAAATGAAAAAACTATCTACAAATTTCAAGTTGAACGTCATCCACAATTGATCGCAGCTGCCGTATTTCCATAAACTATCCAGTCAGCCCCTTTCGAAAAGAAGCACTAGACTCGAGTTTCGCTCTCATTAGAGCTCGTCAGTAGTGCATATCATCGCCACTGCCGGGACTTGAACCATGGACACGCTGTTCATGAGGCAACCGCGTTTACCATTACGCCATTGACCTCACGTTAGGCACGACCGAATTATCCTATGTGAACGCTCAACCACTTTTGCACGTGAGTAATGATCAGGTTGCCCGATCGTCTCGATAGGAGACACAAATAATGTCTGTTAACTCTAATCGATAACCCCGCGACCTCCTCGACCCGGCAGTGGCGAAAATATACACTACTGACGAACTTCAATGAGAGCGAAACTCGAGTCTAGTGCTTCTTTTCGAAAGAGGTCGACTAGAAAGTCTATGGGAATGCGACAGCTGCGATCAATTGTGGGGTGGTGTTCAATTTGAAATTAACCAAATCCTCGACTACTTATCAGTTATATACAAATTGAAAAGCAACTACGGGATTCAATATTCATAGTGCATACGCATGTTACATAAACCAAAAACGGTGAGTAAAACGACCAGCACAAAAACATATTTGACGATACCGGACAAAATTTTCAATTGCAAAAACATCAGCTTAACGACTAATAAGTGCTGATGTTTGAAAATCTGTCTTGAATTTAAAACAATCTGGTGCTTCCACAACCTGTCCTGATACTTCTAAATAGCGTTCTGGTGTCAGTTAGAAGGAGTGTTCAACGATAAACCGTACTATCACAGTTTCAGAAAACTGACAAAACGTAAATTAGTTATCCATCACAGGTTGCAAAGTCAGCAACATCATGTATCGTTTCATTGAATACTCGCAATTTTTAGACATTGAAATAAAGTTGAACCCTATCAAACAAGCACCGACAAGTACTATGTGCCAGAAAGCGAGTGAGTCTCACTATGCTCGTATGTCATGGATTCATCTATAAGGAAAACATATAGTTCAAACTGATCGATAAGAGTTTCACTTAAGCAAATGCTATTTCACCACGTCGATCATATGATTACGGCTGATGTCAGTATGTGAGATGAATTCACATTGTAATGTGGATCTTTAGACCAAGCAATTCAACTTACCCAAAGGGACTTGATAAATCAAATTTAGTGGCAAGTTCATTTATAAGACATCCGCCTGGTTGAACAACGGGACTGTCTGAAAGTTGATAAATCTACTTCGATTTTAAGTATTCGGCTAATTCATGAAGTGAAGTTGACATTGCACAAGCAACATGGAATGAAAACGGACTATGATGTCCTCTACACACAGTGCTCACGTTCTTGTACAGGTACGTAACGAAATGTAACTACACTGTCAACTAACCGAGTGGACAACCAGTTTGAATCATAAACCCTTTGATCACACGATGGAAAATATGTCCATTATAGTAACCAGCTCGCGAATGTCCCACAAAATTCTCTACCGTCCTCGGACATTCACGTGGACACAAACGGATATGAATATCACCCAACGTTGTATGAAGAATCGCACTGCCAGCAAGACGAGATGCAGCCGTAGCAGAATCTCTGGTAGCTGCCAAAACCTCTTCTTTAGTGGGCTTTTCGTTAAACACATCGCGCTCGGCAGCGGATCCAGAAGTGACCGTATCACCACTGAGATAAATTGGCAAAACACGAAAGAAACCGTTGTAAATCCTGAAAGATTAGTTCTTACATGTTTGGTGATGAGTGTGAATACGTGCGACTAATATCCGAGCAAAACCAAAACGATTCTGGCAATTGGAACAAGATATTTACAAATTCTCGAAATAGTGGCTATGAAATACTCGAAGCAGTAAGCAAGCTCGACTACAATGATTTATTATCCGGCCAGATACATCACACACACGCACATAATTTCATAAGGAAGTTGTTAAATAGATATGCAAAGGAAATGCAAGCTTGTGTAAAAATTGTAGTGCAAATGTGATGTATTTCGCTTGATGATGTGTCACTGAAAACGACTCCAATCACCACGCAGTGATCGCTAATGAAATTGTAAATAAACAAGACGGCAAGTAAGTAGTGGATGTGAGCAATTTTAGCAGTTGAGATTGTAATATAGAAAAGAGTAATACACAGTTATGTTACTTCCTTTATTCAAAAAAACACTTTCCACATAGAAAGCAGTTCTTCCTAAATGGGCAAGAAGTTTAATCACATGAAATCCGGTTCACAGGAATGTTTTACAATCAGTTTGCTAGGACATTCAAAATGCACATGTGCTCGTGATTAATGCTGATGTCTACACAAGGCTGTTCCCAATAAATTGAGGTAGTAACATCCTCTGGAAAACCTACTATCGGGTAATTTTGGAGTGCAGTCAAATGAGACGATCGTACAGTGAGAAGATGAAGAAAGAGCAACCGGTAACGTAACTAATAACATTTACATGTCGTTCGAACCAAAAGATCGAGAGAATAAATTGATCAGTGTTGTATTACCAGTAATTGTCGCCGTGTAACAGTATGACTGGACGCGGGCAGGAATGCCGTCAAGACGTTTAAGTTCACACAAAATCCAAACAATGATTATCTGAATCCAAGAAGTCTTGCTTAACAGAGCACAATTATAGCCACCGTCCTATCTGAGTTCAGGACCAAATGTATGCAAGTAATATGGGGAAATTAGTGTTGTATGAAGCTCTGAAATGTATGTGAAGCGTTTGGTTGTCAGTTGAAGAGCTTTCAGTTTATATCGCAACTGCATGATACCCGGTGTCCAAATGCAAAAACGAAAACTAACTCCTCTGTGACATTAAGTTTGCAAAGTCATGCGCAAGGAGTCGTACCCAGATGCCCAAGTGACCATTTTCCTAGCGTTTGTTTAGGCTGATCCACGGAAAAACTACAGTTGATAGGGGCTGGAGAAAGGACGGAACTTTATTAACAAAAACTAATATACCTAACCTTGAGCAAACAATTTCAAGGTACTTTCACCTTACAAACGAACAAACAAGGTGTACATTGGAACAGATCGGCTCTCCACTGATTTTAATTGCCTAAATTCATTAATTATCCCTACTTCACAGATAGCTTGGTCTAGTTTCAGTAACATCCAGACCACTGAATTTACTCAGTCATCATCTCCTCCAAAGTCCTCAAATAAAAGTCAGGGAGTCACCACGCTTCGCTCACGAGAAATGAAGTTAATCTGCCACAGCAAATCTACTAGTATCTATCATCATTTGTCTACGCCTCGTACATCACGCCAATCGGATGCGATATCGACCAAGAAAGCTAGGTCCACTACATGGATAATTACCATTTCCAGTGCATGACCACGTAAGCTTCAAGAAGATATCGGGATGCCCTAGATTGGTGAAGACCGTCTCAACCTTGGATATACAGTTCTCGAGGTGATGAACACTCGTCTGTAGTGTGCACATACAAAAGACTGATGGTTGGTTCAGTCATTTCTAAAGACCTCAGCAATACACAGCAGGAACTAATACTCACTTGATGATCAAAAGCCGGCGCGTTTATGCCTATCGGCAGCGCTTGCGCCGGCGTGCACAACTATACCACACTGCAATAAGCCTAGTTAGAGCGGGGACCAACTTTGCCTTGAAGTCAGACAACTATTGTTGTATTAATATAATCTTCATTACAAATGTTGGCGGAATACTTTTGAATAATGCGAAACGCACAAAAGCTGTCACCTGCATGAATGACTCATATAGTGTCATACAATGTCAATGTCTGAAAGACGGGAACTGCCAATTGGAATCAACGTGTGCAACAGACGGAGTGATGACAGTAGCAACTCATTTCAACCAAATCGTTCGTCAGACCATATACTCGCAAAACGGGCGCCTTCACAAACCCGGGAAGAAAAAACGATACCGAAGACAGACGCTGGTATGACGATATACCGCTAGAGTTGGGCCATATAAACAAGATATAGTCAACAGAAATACGAAAGAACGAAGGAATATAAATGCTGCTGCACATTCCGACGGAACGAGTGACACTTTGTTAAACGAAGTGACCTATGAAGATCGCGAACACGTAACAGTGCGTTTATGAATCTCATATTCTAGTAGAAAACCATTAATAAGTCGGTAAATAAAATGAGTGAAAGCCAGGTACGACAGAGTTTCGAAAAAATAGGACTGACGACAACTACGTGTTCAGAGTTTACAACTACGGCTGACAAGATATCTTTCAAAGCAGAGATCATACCGCAGATAAGCACGTTCTTGCGTGTCAATTTCCTAAGTACTGCAGTGGCTTACAATCTGTGCGAACGTTTTGTCTCACTCGCTGAAAGCTTCTTTTTAATTTGGGCCCGCATGATTTTTCTGACGACTGACGGACACATGGGAAACGAAAAATAGCTAGTAACCGACTGACTTTGTGCAGTAAACCTTCTACTCGGAGCTTTATCATTTGTTGTCATGATTGCAATGAGTAGTAAACAGATACAACACAGCAGTGATAAAACGTACTGGTAAAAGAAATATACATTAAACAATGGTGAAGGAAGGGAGGTTTTAGGATCAACGAGTGTGGATAGTGGAAAATAATAAGTTTCAAATTTTATACCAAAATGCATTTTCCGTTTATATGTGACATATTAGCTCATGTACAGGATATACGCAGGTCGTCCAACAGTAAGTGATCAGTTTCGGCGGTTGAGGTTACCAGGATACGAACCCACAATTATGTGCAACGGTAACCAATGTTGTTAACCAAGAACCAGCCAGTCTAAATGAAAAACAAATCGCGCATGCATACACGCGTAGAAATTTTGTACACAAACTGGACATTACTCACTCGGACTTGACATCATGCGGCTCTCGATTTGTGAATAAATAGATCCGATTTTTCTTGAACGCTGTACAAACCAGCACAGGATTATTTGCAGCAACTGAAGCACTGGCCGACAATCCTGGAATGGTGTGACTGCAATGATCTTCACTCATCATCGCCAACATTTCCAAACTGGGTGTGCAACTGGATGTGCCTGAGCCAACTCCAGGCAAAGTGGAGGACAAAGCATATAGGCTACGAGGAGGGATGAAAGCTAACTGGAGGAATCGTAAGTTCTCCGGATTGCCTAGACTGCGTACGACGCGATTCGTGGTCACATTCACGACTTTGATGCCCAAAAGGGTGGCATATGCTAGAAAGTGGCCAGACTCGTCGAAAACTGGTTGTAGACACCGAATTCGTAGAGAGAACAAACAAAACAATAATCTGATGCATGCATGATCAAAGAGAAGATAAGTAAAGTTAGGCATACAGTGATCTGTGGATAAATTTACCGTCAATGTTCAGTGTCGGTGTGTTGCTGTCCAGAGTGAAATGTCTACCTAATTTGAACGTCATTTGATCGTAAGACAAACAAATAGCCACAGATTACTAAGTTTGATAACGAAAGTAAATGTACATAGACAACGTCTGGTCAAACGTAGTAGTTTTTATGTAATATGAATATTAGGAGTGACAGCAAAAATGCGGTTACCTGCACTAACATATGGACGAAAAGTTCAGGTGGAAGCGACCTAATGAGTCAGACAGTAAATCTTCGGACGAGACTTCAGCTAGATTACGTCAGTTAAAGTCTCCCTCAGAAAAAAAAACAGCTCATTTATGGTAGAATATCACCAACAATGGAGCGGTAAATATTCCATCACACACAAGGACCGATTGAAGTGTACAAACACAACGTTTAACACTGCTTTGAGAAGCGCTGCGGTTCTTTCACTAAAACTGATGTGGCGTCCTACATCTTGGTATCTTAGTAAATTAGTCGAGCTAGTATATACCCTAGACCTAACTATGAGCTGTAAGGAGAACAGGGGAAAAGCTGTATCACAACTTTAAAATATGGTAATCCCTTTCATATACAATAGGATAGTTGCAACAGTCCTTTAAAAGTGTTGGCACAAATGATTGACATCTGTTTACCATCCATCCAGGCTAGTCAATACACAAACAGCTCATCTGCTATTAGTCACTTTGTTAAAACGCATCTCATCCTTTCAGAAGACATGCTAGGGCTACTTCTATGCTATCTGTAACAGGATACTATTAAAAGATAAACATACACGCAAACCCTCAACAAACATGAACTAATAGTTTACATTTTCGAACAGTACAACCAACGTCATATCAAGATACTGACATCACCAATTAATCGACTGCAGTTCACATAGCCGATGCTTTACAATTTTTTTTAAAAAAAATTCAAAAGTTGAAAGTAAAAAAAAACAAATGTGATAGCCACAGATATAACCTTACCTAAATTACAGCTATTCCGGAATTCGGAACGATCCAATTCTTTCTCTTGGGCTAAACGACGACCAAATTCCATGCTTGGCAATAATTGCTTTGTCTATACAGAAAAGACAATACCGTGTAACAAATTAGAGCAACACAAATAATCAGGAATTTGAACAGTATTGTTGGATTGAAACTTTAAAAAAACAAACGACAAAAGTGTTCAATCACATCCAATAAGAGATTGGATAACGAAAATGGGACAATTGGATAATCAATAGCATTGTGCACTCTTTATGAATACACGCATGGTTTCCAGTAGAGTGGGTGTTGATCGGATCCCAGTCAACATTTTGAATTCGCAGGAGAGCACACAACATTGGAGAGTTCACTCTGGAAATATTAACTGAAGGACGAAAAGTCCAAATATGGCACAGAGCTACGAGGTAAACTGATGATTTAATGTAGCCCTTGTGTGCACCAAGGATATCGAGAAAATCCTATAGAGTATTCAAAAGCAAAAACGCATCAAGCAACTTAATTGGTCTGAACAATCCCAGCAGTGCAACCACATGCGTACGTACACCACCGATATGCTGACATGTGTCAAGGAAACTGACACAGGCTTCCCATACCAGAAGTAGTGCGTGAATCTGAATGATCGTCCGCAGCATTGATGAATGAGTTTCAGACGCGGACTGCACCATCATTGTTCATGCACCAAGATCGCTTAACTCGTTACCTACACAATATTCAACATCAGCTTTCCGACATGTGAACTCGACGGGTTCAGATTGATAGGCGATTGGGAAACTCATGTCAATAATATATCTTCGATGTCCTACTCCCTCGGGCACAGTGTACTACATGCGAAGTGTGTGCTAAGATGCTGAAAACTAGTTGCAGTTGGTCCTACTCCGTTATGTTCAAAGTGCTCAAGTACATTCAACATCGAAAAGGCAAACCTAAAAGTCGATCAAGTTTAGGTTAAAAAATGAATTATAACTACATTGCTGTAGTCCTAAAGAGGATCGATGTTGTGTTTTTCATCAAACTTCCTTGAAACAAATCTCAAAATGTTGACCTTTGTGTTGCGCGTAGCAACATGTACTTAGAGCAAGATCCACACACTTTACTAAGCACTTTCACCATGACTTTTTGAAATTCCGCTACAGTGTGAACCTTGCATGCTGTAAGGACCCAGGACGAGAAGCACAGACGTCCGAGATCACATATCCGTGAGAAAAAGTTTAACGGTGTAAAATTTGGAAATGTTAGTGATCACTCTATCAGTCTATCACCTTATCAGTCCACTTTATTGGCGAATGCATAGATCGGATAATTTCACACAGGACAACGATCAGATCATGAGACGCCCTTCAGTGTTAAGCCGAACGTGCTGTCGTAACAGTTGCATACAAGAATCGCCTATAAAGCAATTACAAAATTCCATTTCGCAAAAGACGTTCATTTCGAGAAATTAGAATCCTATTAAACGAGTATCCAGTCAGTCACTGGTGTGAAACAGGGTTGTGTGCTAGCTCCAGCTCTATTTAGTTTAAATCTAACTACCATGGTAACAGTTGCTTTTCAGGATTCCGAGGAGAACGGCGTTGTGGTAGAGTACCGGATGGATGGGCGCCTACTGAATATTCAACGTTTCGGCGCCCCAACCCGGTTACATACCTCAATGGTGCGCATGCTTCTGTTTGCAGATGACAGCGCGCTGTTTGCACATAGCGAATACGAACTACAGCGACTGGCCACGGCTTTCGCGACCGCGGCATCCAAGTTTGGACTGGATATCAACACAGGTAAGACATTTTCTTTCTTTCAGCCTTCTCCGGGCGGAGGTGCTGTCTGTGCACCTTCACCTCAAATCCGTGTTAATGGAGATGTTGTCAACGGCTGCACAGATTTCTGTTACTTGGGCAGTAATCTGTCCACCGATCTGTCCGTGGACCGCCAGTTGAGAGCTCGTGTGGCAGAGGCTAGTGTTGCTCTCAGACGTCTTGAAAGACGTGTTTGGAAGAACCACAGCTTGAACCCGAGCACTAAGGTGTTTGTCTACCGCCCAATGGTGTTGTCTATACTGCTGTACAGCAGTGAAAAGTGGACATTGTATCAGCGGAACGTGCGTCATCTGAGCCGCTTTCATTTGTAATGTCGAATCAGGCCCATTTTTGGTATGCGGTGGTCGGACATGGTTCCAAACACTGAGGTAATGCGGGGAGCGCATATGAACGGGATGGAAGCCCTGCTGACGTTGAATCAGCTTGTTTGGCTGGGTCACCTCCGTCGGATGGACGATGACTGTATTCCGAAGCAGGTGCTGTATGGACAACTGAGATCAGGTAAGCGAAATCCTGGTGGTCAGTCAGCTGCTGTGTAGGTAAGTCTGTCACGTTGTAACATTGATTTTAGATGTTGGGAAGATTTAGCGTTGAACCGGGCGGCCTGGAGGAATACGATCCGGACGTGGGTAATTATTGCGCGGCCGTGAACAGAAGCGCGCGGTACACAAGGAACCATCAGTACCATAGGTCGTGGCGACGTGATTATATGGCGTTGCGATTTGTGTGGTTGTGAATGCGCTGATCGTTTGGGATTACTGGTCATCAGCGTACTCAAAGTACATTATCAATGAGGAGAAAGCGAGTATGTTAGGCTCAAGTAGATTATATCAGTAATACCTATTTTATTTTTTCTTGTTCATATCATCCAACGACCACCGTCGTTTAGCAACTCATTTGCCTCCTTTTTTTCAGAAACCTGTGTGATTGTGACCCCTAATCTTTCCTTTTCTTCAGCTGTGTTGGTGTACTGTATAGTGAATGCTTTGTCATGTTCTCAGTCTAACCATGACGTATGTTTTTCCTCCTTATCCTACTTAGAATGCACTAACATTTACTTCTATACTGAGCTGTATCATGCACTTTATTTTCAACATTTTTATTCCCAGTGTAGATCTTACCGCTGCAAACTCGTTTTGTTTATCTCCCGAGAGATCAGGGTTTCCTTTTCGTGCTAGCCATTCAATTGGCTAACCAGCATTGGCCGGCTTGACACAAAGGCCCCACTCACACACCTGCTGGTCTTATTCCTTTAGGTTTACACCAAAGATGTGGTGTGTGTGTGTGTGTGTGTGGAACCGCAAGTGGTCGCAGCACAAGCCACTTGGAGTGATGGTTAAGCACAGGCGTTCTTTGGTTTCGGTCACTGTGACAGGCTAATCCGAATCGGATGCTGCCAACCGTGTGTGCACGCACACACACTTGAAACATAGCCAGCGCCAGACAGATTACGAACGTACCTGCTGTAATTTGGAGTATTGTTCCAGGCTTTCATCGTAGACTCGAATCAGTTTGCCCGTATAGAATCGGAACAATCGGACCTGTACGAAGTTAACAAACAACGGAAATTAAACTTATGATCCACGATCAATAGAGTACAAGCTCTAATATGGCAGTAAACTGCAGTAAATAATTCTAATCGGAAATGCAGCAGGATAGAATTTACATACGTCTTTTACCCTAGACAGTTGCGAAGAAGTGATCGTAGTCAAATTAGATTCTTGTCTATCGACAAATCAATGATAACAGCCTGCTGGCTACAAGTGCTTACAAAGTTCGCAAACAACAATGTCAACATTTAAATAATTTTAGGAAGTCATCACTCAAAATTTAATGTTCTCCCTTCGTGAAGATTTTTCTGAAACAAATACCAATGGTCGAATCGAACCATGTGATTAACCCGGCTGATTCGTTCAAACCGATCTATCGAGTCTGCGGAGTGCAATCGAAATGGGTCAAAGGTCGTTTATTAGCCATCGCAGAAGCCATCGCAATTCGATTACACTCACCCCCGTTATGTTCACAAAAGCGTCTGGTCAAAGCATTGAATCTCCCGTGGCCATGTATCAATAACTCGGATCGATCTGTTACGTAGGAGTACCGATTTGTCAAAACCATTTGATGAATCTGACTAACTTGATATTAATGCCTTCCATCCCTCACCCTATTGATGTACTACCCCTGTCGAACCCATATAAATGTGTTGTATTTAGCCTGATGATGAAACACTGAAAACAAGCTTGTTTGCTACGCGCTTCTTCTCATGACTAAACCGGGCATATTCACGGTAAATAGAAAAATACTTCAATCCTAAGAATGCAAGCATACCAGAGAGAAAAAGATTAATAGAATAACGTCAACAGACAACTGTTTAGGACTAGGCATTACCTTTTAGTTTCACGATGTCCTCGATGGGCTGGTCAGAGTGAAAAAAACGGGAGTCATTTCTTCTCGCACAGTTAACCTCTCCTATGTGACTTGGGTTTACAAAGTTTTCCACTTTCTAACGCTTTTACAGTTGCCAAAATTTTAAGATCAATCAGATCAGTTCCAGCACCTTTTCGCCTCATTTTCGAGTTTAATTTCAGTGTCCCTGTCTATTTCTTCATAGTCTTTGCTTCTGGTACTGTATACACATAATATCAGTCCTGTGATGACAGGAAATGCAGTGACACTACCAGCTTCAGTGTAATGCCTGACAGATAGGATGCTTTCTAACCAAACGTTTACATGTTTTCGATGGCAGCTGCTTTGTCAATGTTGAGGTCGCGATCGAAGATTGTGTGTTCACTAGAAAGAAGTAGCATTCACCGAGTGGTCTTTCACAAGTCAGTGTGTTCGTTTTGACTAACCATGAGTCGGTATAGTTGATCAACACTGTGATTCACTCTTGTAATCGACATCTTTAATTCAAGTTGAACATCATCCACAATTGATCGCAGCTGTCGCATTCCCATAGACTTTCCATTCGGCACCTTCCGAAAGGAAGCACTAGACTCGAGTTTCGCTCTCATTGGAGCTCGTCAGTAGTGCATATCATCGCCACTGCCGGGACTAGAACTCCGACCACGCTGTTCATGAGGCAACCGTATTTACCACTGCGCCATTGACCTCACATAAGCCGCGACCGAATTATCACATACGAACGCTCAATCACTTTCGCTCGTGAGTAATGATCAGGTTGCCCGATCGTCTCGATAGGAAACACAGTTACTGTCTGTTAACCCCAATGGATAACCCCGTGATTAGGACTTCCTAGACAGGTCGAAATCTCCGATCTCATTAAACATGTTAGGTGATCTTTAATTCAATTCTAATACTCTTAAAATGGTGGCCACAGAGGCTTTTCAGAATACTGCAGTTATCCTTTTTCAATTGATCTGTTCCACAGATAAATGTCAATGAATAACTCAGATAAATGTAACTTTTGGATTTGTTTTTCCTTACAATTGGCATTATGGTATTTAGTTACAGCCATACTAATGGTTGGCCACGTTGAACTTGAGAATTTGATGAAGCCTCTAAAGTCCACTCTCAAAGTGTAGTTGGCATTGTCGGAAGTTGTAAGGCCATTTCTCTTTCCAATATCTACACATTTTGACTTTTCGAGACGACAGTCGTTACATCAAAATTTTTCTGACAGAGGTAATGGGGAAACAATCAGCTAAAGACTTGAAACAACTGCTGACTTCCGTTTGACAATCAAAACTGAAAGTATGTTTTAATCGTTTCTAAAGATATAGCAATGAAAGTTGAAGTGGCACATCTTTCCCAATTTCCAAGGGCTATTATAAGTTTTCCTCAGCTTTCTGATACCTTGAAATTCACATTGCATTTTATAAACACATTTCCAAACCCAATTGAATCAAGGTTTCACGTGAATAACAACTGGACCTGACTATGTTTCATTTGTAGACCACGACCAACTGATCGTCAATTAATTGTTTCGTTGGGCTGTATGGGTTTCGTAGGCTGGGAGACAGAAGAAATGATCCACACGTCATCATTCGTTTCACAGAAAAGATATTTGCCAAGCAACTAACTTGATGTATTTTTAAAGTTCTCCTTAATACAGTGTGCCATATCATCTTTGAGTGGACAGAATAGCGCCTGTGATCCAGTAGTCGTGTAGAAAAAGACAAATGAAGTTAAGAGTACCATTCAAGTCTGTAGCAGCACTCATCTTTTGGAAAGTGTGACCTCTGATAAATAATCACCATGTAGCTCCCAACTCGGTTCGTCCATAGTTTGGTGTATGGGGCTGCATGTTGTTGTATTGTCTGTAATGCACGTACGCTAAACGTTGTAGCAAATTTTGACCTTCAAAAACATAGGACAGCAAACGAGTACAACATTGACTTGAACAATACGTTGAGCAGAAACGTTTACATGGGGAACTGAATTGGCAGCAGGCAGAAAACGGTAGAGCCAAGAATGTAGGGGGAAGTAATGCATTTCCAGTCCGTTAATAGCCCGTAAACGGTTCACCATTTAGGTCAATTAAAGGTGAAAGACGTTCATAGAACCATTAATAGGAAAGCAAGGTTGCCACGAACAGTAGGTTATTAGTTCGGTCACATAATGGAGTGTACGATGAGCCAACTGCATGACTTAGCGTGTGCTGCCATAAACTATTTGCTATAATAAACGTATTAAAGCTCCTCGTTGAGTTTTAAAAGGCAGAAGTTATCAGCTCAAAAGCGTTGGAAGCTGCTAATCAAGAAGCAACTTTGCATGAGGGCTAGGCGTGAAATAAGCAGATTTTTCGATGCGACAATGCCATTCGAGAGTGATGGATTTACTACAGACAATCGGAAACCATTGGACATTTCTAATCTACGACAGAAGCCATAGAAATTCATCAACGGGTTTACTAAGAAACTAATGTGAGTAGGATAACTGATGAATAGGTATAAATAAGACAGTATGTCTGGTTATCACTCGCAGAATAGACCCGTTTCGACCGAAAAATTTGATTGCGTTGCTGCAAAGATGAAACGTCGCCCGTCATAATGAAGAGGATTCAACTGATCAGTCAGAGAAAATGTGGTTAAGATTAAGAGACAGAACCTGAAAGACATTTGAGAATCATCATCGAACGGACAGGTAATAGTGTAATGGCAGTCACTGTACAGATTGCTGTGCGTGGATCAATTATGAAATTTCGCAACAATGCATAGGGGGACTATGGGAAACATAATGAAAGATCAAGTAAACAACAACAGAACAAATTTGGGACTTAGAATAAATCACTAACTTTTCGGTCCGCCCCGAGAACAGCCAAAGTCTGTCCATTGGAAGAGATAGTTAGATTGATCGCATGTGTTTTCGCTCCGATCAAGCAGAACAGGTCCGTGTCCGATTTAAACTCCCAGCCGAGGCCACGCGGAAATGAGTAGTTCTGAACGGAACCACCCCAGCACTCGAGCATTCCATCCGAGTCTGCACTCAGCACGCAATCATACAGTGGGTTGTACTGTTCAGCGGAACAAAAAAAATAAGACAAGGTGGGGATTATACGAAAAAATTAATGTGGTGCGTGAGTTCCGAGTCCTCCACTCAGTTTTACTACATATACATAGTTTAAGTAAGCTTGGCGTTAGAAATAGAATCAATCCTCGGATGCTTCCATAACTTCTAAATATGCACGAAATGAGTCACCAGAAAACAAGTCACAAACAGATAACAAAATGATGGCAAAATACATGCGCGTGGAGCAGGAACTCACAGCCATGCAAGTGACGGGGGCCTGGTGCAACTTATCCAGAACATGAAGTAGATCACTTTTACTACGAGCATCGTAAATACGAATTTTGGAGCTCTCTTGATCGGAACTGGAGAAAAAAAAAGAATTAAGCTCGTAAAATGGGACAAGAGAGGCACGTCGTGTACATCCAAAATTATGGATTAAAACGTATACTACTGCATAATCTCCTAGTAGACGCAAGATGTATGTATTTCTATCCGGATCAGAGAGAGAAAGAGACGTGTTATTGGGCTGACACTGCATTTCAGAAAACGTCTCTCCTCATTCATGAATGAGCGTAAAACATCTTTGGGTGATAAAAAAAGTAGTTTGATGAGTATATGGAACACATTTTCTACGTACACTTACAAGGAAGAAGCTGATCTAACACTACCCATAGAAAGTAAAGACCGGAAGGACATCTGTCAACTTCAAGCGTCATGGGTAGCGTATCATAACGGTGTGCAGATGAACCCAGAATAAATAACACTGATATACGAGAGTATCATTCGTGTGAGACATATCCGGTTCCATCAGGTCCACAAACTAGATAATGTGGTGTCGATTGATGAAGTATACGCAGACCGCGAGTGAAACAACCCAAGTTATCACTGTCAGTCCGGTTATCGTATCACGTTGAAACCTGCTCGAATGTACATATAGCTAACAGTCAACCTCTCCATTCACATTCAATCATAAAGTATACGAGGTGAAATCGTATTAGCGCTTACATCGCCAAAGCAGATATTTCATCTTTGGGTGTGTATATGAAAAAACACCCACATGGCATAAAGTCCAGTTTCATCATGCTGATCATATCTGCAACCAAAAATGGAAAAAGCAAGGAATAAAGAGGCGAAACTGATCCAAATGATCAATAGTGTTGCTAGCAATGAGCGAAAGGGTCTAAGGGGGGAGGGAGTATCTAAAATCAAACTCAGTAAATAGTCCCATATAAAGTTCCCCATGGGCAGAGTGAAACGACAAATAAGAAGACAACAATGCAAGATCAATATATGAATGGAACTAACTACACCTCGTAAACATGTCTAACATGTCTGTCATCATGCATACGAAGTTACAAATGTCGGCTGAACTAGCTATCTGCAACCAAACCAAGCTGAACATCAAAAACAATGCCTAAGTATCTGGCTAGCCCTTCGAAAAAAGTTCAGAGTGGACCAAATAGAAGAACTACTAGTCTAGACCTAGAAAATTCAAAGCAGAAAAAGTCTCTAAAGAAAATGTAAATGTCCGTTTTGGTTAAATATGGGCAAAAGCATTTGTTCAATCAATGAGATTGTTGGAAAGTAAGGTTGGGAATCAAAATACAAAGAGGTACAATTCAGATAAACATATGAACAAGAAAACGAACAAAAAGCAGTCTGGTAAATAACAATGAGTTAGAGACCTACCTTGCCCTAGTTCAGTAGACCTTTAAGGACATTTCTTTACTGATCTATTTTTATAAACACATTGCAGGTAACCTTGATTTTCAAACAGTCAAACAAATATTCACATGTCCGTACACTAATGTTAAAATCTTGTTGAAAGTTTAGTTTGACTGTCGTTTCATTGGTTGAATTGGCCGATGCGTCTTCATTCTCAACAATAATCGTGTCAACACATTCCAGTTCGCTTTAAAAGAATAGGGAACACCTTTCAGAATTAACAGTGCGTGCCACTCTGAATGTTCACTAACATGAATGAAACACACAATAAATTACAGTAAAAGCCCTTAACAGTGAACCTAATTTTAGACTGAAGAAACTAGGTGTGTAAACATCGATATTGTTCTCGTCACAGGTACAGCTGTTACTCACCAAAATTGATTACATCAAACACCTTGGCCGTTTTATCATCACCAACGGTGCATGCTAGCTCGCCGTCAACGCTGATTGAGAGTCCGTGAATAGCGCCTACAATTGAGAACGTATGTGGACAGAAGATCTTTGAATTTGTGACAGTATATATATATATATATATATATATATATATATATATATATATAAGTGGCAAACGTGCCGATAGTAAAAAACTCCAAATGTGAAAACCGACAGGCCATATCAATAGCAAAATGTACATTAACGTTCAAAGGCAGTTCCAAACTGGGTGCTCAAATTGTTGAGCCAAAAAGAACACGATGTAAACAAACCAGTTATACTGTTGGTTCCAGCTACATACATCACTATGATGGTTATTGTCAATAGAAGTTCTGAGAAGCAAATAATTCGTGCAATAAAAATAGCCATATGAGAACATCCTTCCTGAAATTAACGGTCGATGAACGAGAAAAGTTAAGCAGAGTAAGCCAGAGTACTATACTACCTCAATAGATCAGATATAATCATTTGGATAGCAGAGTCGATATAGCTCAGCGGCAGCGACACCGACTATAAATCACACGGTTAATAGTTCGAGCCTCGGATGCTACACCAACTGTTCTTGCACTCTACGTCTGAACTGCCTGATAGTGTCAGGCCGCCCATTTCAACACAGAAAGTCATACAACAACGAATGTATTGTAAGTTAACGGTCGTAAACTTAATTCAATCCACATGGAACGATACGAGGTGTAATTGACTTACTCAAGTGTGCCCGATAATGTTTGACAAATTCCAGTCCCAAACCATCGGCCTTGCGCCAAAACTTGAGATGACCATCGTTGCTACATGTTAACAAGTAATGTGTCCTGTGAATTTCAGAAGAGGAACACAAAACCGAAGTTGATTATATCCGCCTAAGAGAAGCGTATGACACAACCTTCAAATAAAGAAAACGGACACCAAGTTCAAGCGACCAACATGGATGCTATACACACTTGGGCAGGCGCAAGATGACAACACTTTCATCTACTTGCTTATGAGGCAAAGTTAGGATAATTACTTGCCACCAGATATGACCATGAGCCAACAGTTGTTGTAGCCAATGTGGAAAGGCAGCGAGATCGAACTGAAAACTAACACATGAGTTTATTGTGTGTGTAAAGATCAAATCATTTAGAAACTTACGATAGTTGACTAACTGGAAGAACAACGCTAGTAACTCCTCAGTAATACAGGCTTGCAGAAGCAGCAACTACACACTATCATCTTTCCAGAAGATATTGAGAAACGTAACAATTAATGCTAACATTTGTGCTGCTATTACTGCAAGCTATGTACTGCACACCGTGAGAATCACTTCGGTGGTGGCCAAAGGACGAACCAGCACTTAGAAGTAAACACTACAGAGTTAATGACGTCTTGCTCATAGATTAATATAATCATAGCGAAATGTAGCTGAATGAAGACCGAGGAGAAGATTTTCAACTGGGATCTAACATTGCCGCTCGATAGAAAAGCTGTTATACAACTCGCATAACTTGATTACAACAAACTGTCACCCAATCATGGCCAAAAAACAACGCTGGATTACACAAAACAATTCAAGTAGTGTGGTAGGCAATGCACGCGACAGAAATGAGATTTGTGTGAGAAAGATGAACATTCAGACAAACGGTCATCGACAACTAACCCGCTACCCCGAAACTAAACTTTTTGCGTATAAAAGAGCTAGTTAGTAATAAGTAAGCATAAAATCAGCACACGTGACAACAGCTAGAGGAAACAGCTAGAAAAAAATGTTAAACCTAGAACCAGTGCAACTGATATCTGCTTATCAGAGGAAACCCGTTCAAAAACGGAGCACATTTGTTTGTATGATTATCTAGTGTACAATATGTGATCGAATGCGCGTGTTTACTACAGACATTAGGATAGGCCCAACAAAACGAAGATCTCTTTTATCTGCATTTCTAATGGATTAGCGTCTACTCTCGTCAGTTTTTCCACATCGCACAAAAGAGAGACATTTTAATTTGTCGTAATCATCTTTGTTTCTAATAATCGAAGTTGTTATCTCACACATTTTTGTACTGTCTCTTGTTCGAAACCCAACTGTGTTGACCATTCCCCAAACCAATGCAATACAATCGTCTAACCGTAATCTATACATTGTAAAATCAGTGGTAAGTACAAACTTCAAAAGAAGAGGCTGAAAAAGAGAAGTAAGGCAAGCGAGCTTAAGTCTGAATCAGTAAACAACGATCACATCCTCCGGAATTAAAAGGTAAACCAGTGCACGCGTTTGACAATTCAGTGCCATCGCCTTTAGGAAAAACTCTGTTCACAGCGTTCTATGGACCGCGTGAACCATTCGGTGTAGTTGGGTGTGAACAGTATCCAAGAGCATCGATTATACGCTTCGAATGCAAACACTTAGACGGAACTTCGTTTGTTATGACAACTTGTGAATCCAGGCATACAGAATTACGCCAATACAGTTTAAACGGGTCTACATGATGATTGGTCAGATAAGCAAGCAGACGATATCAACTGTCCTGACAAAATCTTCATGTGTGAACGTAGCGAAGAGATCAAAAGACAACGAACATTCAAAGAGGAAACCTCATAACAAATTAACAAAAGAATATAGGATAAGCGACACGGGCCAATAAATCACGAACAAAGCTTATTTAATTCAAAGTCGTTCGTTTTGCTCATTTTACGCAGTACCGACAGTACGTATACATGCATCTCAAAATTCGGATGCCCATCAAATTCATACGTCCAAACCAGGAAACCTATTCAAAGAACTAGCACGAGTGAACAGTATAGTACGGTTGCACTAAGGCAGAAATACATGAAGATTTTCTAACAAGATTGAAGATACAAAACTATCAACCATCAACTAAATGTAGTTAGACAAAGAGAACAGACGCCAAAGAAGAGGCTTACTTCGAAAAAGCCACATGAGTTATTGCATTTCGATGCATATAGCTCACTTCATAATACTGGGCTGTGGGAATGTTGTGCAAATAAATGTTTTCATTCTTCAGAACTAAAACGGAAGAGGGTAGATAAAAGAGCCATGTTCCAAGAGCCGCGCAAAAAAACAATAGCGATTCAATGTTCAAATGGAGTGAACCAGTCGATCGGTCATAGTGTGCAAGTGACATATTCACGTAGCAATTACACGAGTTAGGGGGGAGCAGGTACACCTAGCCCCAACAAGTGAATACGTATCTCGGCTAGTATTAGCGAGGATGAAACTTGAAGTAAATCATCGAACAAGTTCCCTTAAAAGTGAAAGTTACCATCAACAATAAGTGACATTTAATTTATGGTATTTATAGTTTTCAAATTGAGTCAAACCGCCGGAAACTGACAATTCTAACCTTTAGAAACACTGGATTACACTATCGACCATACGTGTTGGTGTCAATAGCAGGACTTGCATCATAAAGGTAACTTCCCACGCAAACCGGTCAACTGTTGATAAACGTTTAACAAAACCATAACAGCCAGAGTCTAGTTTACAGGGTGGTCCAATACAGATGGCACTGGTCTTCTCATGATGAAACACATACACTTCCTATTTGGAAACACAAATCAGAAGGCGAAAACTGTGGGATGATATTATTTCTTGTACTCTCATCAGCCACAAACGTGCAATCTATAATGTACGATGAACTGAATGAATCGTACTGAGTCAGAACAGCGAACAGAATCAAAGTGCCAACTTATGTGATCAAAATCAATCAAAACCAAGGCCGCTTCAATGCTACAATGGGTGGCTTTTGAATACATAAGCTCGGTTTCAGATGCGTGATTAACAGAGCTCCGATCACCTTCAATAGCCGTGAACTTTGATTACATAATAGAATTATGAAGCAGTTAGATGAATCTATGGTATACCTGCTTTCGATTAGATGACGAGCGATAGATGATACAGGCAAAAGTTTTCATACGCTGTCGGAACATTTGTTCAACTAGTCATTTAGGAATGTGCTTAGATGCCATTCGAATGTTTAAGTTCCTTTCAGTTTTTCCTACGTAGCGGGCACTGCAGCTACATTTGAACTGATAAAATGTCCAGATTTGGTTTAACCATCTTTGTGAGAGGCAGAGGTATTGATTTTGTGATGACTGCTAATCACAAGGAGGCAGCGTAATACGTTCGATTGCCGCGTTCAGTTTCTATTTCTGGTAGGTGTGTTTAAAGAGCATCTTACCTCCATATGACAGTTTGATAAACAAGTGTTTTTCGATATAATTGTTGCACCCAATAATGGAAAAAGTCTTTCGTTATGGCATTCAATAAAATTCAATGGGTAACCATTCTCCCGTAGTGCTTTTTTCATAGGTTCTAGGTCTTCATGCAGAACTTCGGGTGGGCAAATGTGCCTAGCCCAATAAGGCAGCGTTTTAACAAATCGATGGTACACAGAATGCAAAAGCCAGCCCAGGTTCAAAAGCAATAGGATGATTATATTAGTTTGACAGATTCCATGTGAAAATGTGAGAGATAATTCACTTTCGACTGACTTTTTTTCCTCTTTTTGGGGGGCGAGGAAAGGGCAAGGTTCGTGCCCGTCTCATCGTCCTCTCCGGACAACATTTCGCTAGGCAACGGACCAACTGTATCCTCTCTGGATAAATCCGCGGAAGTATCTGGTGATATCAACTCAGATGGCAGTGGTCCGACTACATCCTCCGCCTCAGACATGACCTAAAAGTGATGGCAAGTCAGTAAATGAGGGCTGAAGAGAAGACAACTCTCTGCATGAAGTCCAGAAACAACGCGGAAAGAGAACCAAAAAAACAACGGGAGAATGATGAACAACTGGTCAGGCTGGGGCCCTCATGACTAACAGAGTCGGTAGCCGGATACGTTAGGTGAGATGGCGGCTAACTGAGATCAGTGGCGAGAATGTTGTTGTTGTTTGACCGAATTATCGGTGAAGTGAGTGAGGGATAGTGGAAGCCACAAGAAAGCTGTCTTGCTGACGACGCCTTACTTTCACCTACATCTTGGTCGTTTATTTGCAAGGTGTAGGCACCTTGACGTTGAATGTTTGAACAAAGAGGTAGCTATTTTTTTAGTAGTTCCCTTCCCCTTCTTTTTTCCTCCACTCTTCCCATACAGGGTTTGGTTTTTTCCTTCGTCATGGTTGTGTGACAGTTAAGCAACACTGTGAATCGCTGATGTATTGCTGTCTATGATGATGATGGTGACACGATTACAACAGGCAACAAGTTGGTGGCGGCTTCAACGGAAAAGAAAATGACAGTCGTTCGATTCACATGCTCAGGAAGTCTGGTGAAATTAGTTTGCAAAGAAACACTAATCGATTCAAAATGCAACAACATAAGCTCCACAGTGAGCACTGACATGCTATGGTGGTAATTTAATTTGGGATTGGCTCTTCCCATTCGAATGCACTTATCGATCCTTAAACGTTGAAACGAGTTTGTTAAGGTCCTAAGAGATAGTTGCAAAGTAATCCACGAACCGATATCTTACCAAAGTATCCAACAGACTTACACTAACGTGTCCGATTATACTAAACTATGTAGTTGAACAGTAACTCGTAACGGAAAAATGCACAGCACACTTCATGATCACAAGGTCAAGAGAAAGTGGCTTGGTTACCGAATGTAAGTTCACGACCACAAACTCCATGATATCAATATGCAGTACCGCTTCAGTCGTGACATTATCGTTGAAGAAAGTGTACCGTGATAAGATGACTAACAGATCACCTATACCCAGCGTCCTAAAATAAGCTCTAGCAAGCTACCGCGTTGCTCATGTGATCATCCTGTTCGATATGAACAAATTAGCAACGATAACGACGGTCAAGCACCGCAAGTCTGTTAATACCTGCGTCAGGAATAGGCCGTGTTTCCTGACCGAAGATCAAAATACATTGCAAGCTGACATTATTGACGCTCCATTTCAATGAAAACTCGACGTCTGCAAGAATAATACGTATTTTTTCTGGTATCGTTGATATCTCATTAACAATTTTCAATCTGACAAATGGCACTACCCTAGTATGTGGAACGGTCGATGTGTCTCAAGAAGACTGCTTGCAATACAGGAGGTGAAAGTGCAGATGTCCCAGTTCTAAAACATACTGAGCACTTTGAAAGTGCGACGTCCATTCCGTGCAGACCAACGTGATTATTCACTTTGTTCTGCACGGTCTGCATGTCTTTGACAGGAGACCAAACAATACAAGTGAAATCATTTATGTAAAAAAAATAAGACCATTTTACATATGTACATACAAAGATAAATATGGGCTGGCCAGTGTCACGCAGCCCAGACTTAGACAGAGGAGATTATGGCAACTGAGCTCGTACCGAATATCGTATTACTGATGGTAGCAATCACATGTACCATGAACCTCATTAAGTTGTGCCAGACTATGTTAAGAATGAGAAATACCCGCTACAGCATCCGTCTGGGACGACGGAGAGTAGCAAGCGAAAATTGAATTCAGGCACCACATCAAACTAAGAAGCCGCAGTCTTCAAAGGATGCAGCCTCAGTTTTTGGATCCGGGTTGCCCTGAACGCGGTTTTAATCTGGGAGTCTCAATAATACGACGCTAATAGGTAGGTCACAGAGTTACATGACAGCAATCAACAGCCAAGTGTACAAATCAAAATAACTGAAAACAATGATCAGCTGACTGTTGTTAAAAAACGCTAACACTGCAACATGAAACTGATGAGATGCAGCGAAATCCGTTGTGTTTTTACTCTTGTCTTTAGATATATTATCAATCAGTAAATGATGTTCACAATTTGAAATATTATGAAGACTGGATAGTATCAGTATGTTTTTGAACAGTCAAGCTTGTAAAATAAGTTGGTATTTGTCGCCGTAAAACGTTTCGCATCACTCGAGAGAGTCATTAAGGTCAATTGGCTTGCATCTGGACAAAAACGGCTCAAAACTCCCGACCCTGGGTTTGGTAGGTGGCATTGCAATCGTCCAAGAATTCGGTAAACGACAAGCTAACACTACTTGATAAACGCAACCAATGTGGTTCTAATGAACGTGATGACCTGACTATTTAAACTGTATCAATTCATGTTCACCAAACACAAAACAGATTCAACGAAAGCAAAAACGGAATATGTTCACAACAAACGAAATAAATCTTTTATTCAAAAGCGAATTACACGACGCCCCACGCGTCACACAAGGTTGCCACACCGGGTAGAGAAGGCAGAAAAAGAGGCACATGGCGATGGCGCAGCTCAGTTTGGTACATTGCGCACGGCGACAGACTTGCAAATGCTTTCGGTTACATCCACCAGGGTCTGGACCGCACGAGCCCATTGTTGAATTCCATCGGGAGTATCTGCTTGTGACAATCGATCAACACACCATTCGATCTTGGTGTACAGTGTGTTCACTATGCGTGAACTATTCGGAATGACTGTAGTCTTGATTGGATCTTTGCAGACAAGGTCACTACATGGATGTGGCAGGTTGTTTCGGCTAGAACAAAAGAATGTGTAAAACCAGGGTCACTAGATACTTGATCAGGAAATGAATCTACCCAGTATAAAATACATACACATATTATCATTGATGGTATTCAACCCCAGACCTCATTCAATAGATGCAGCAACATTAGCATTACAGCTGACAGCTACTGGCTGCATGAACAAACACGAGAGGAGCCAAGTGGATAAGATCACCAACTCATCTATCCCGAGTTGATTGACTCTACTACTTAATGCGGCCAACCTAACAGTGCTGCATGTGATGTGGGAAAACATGAGTTTCCAAATTAGCGTTCATAGGCAATCGATCGTGCAGAATGCGTTTGCAAGACTGCAATGGTTACAGGAATCAAACACAAAAAGTAACAACTCCATGATGGCCGTGGACCAATTTGTGTACTCAAGATGATGCTTTTGTGGTGGCATGAGTACATGAAGTTAAATGGAGGTCAAAGTATTCAGGAATGGGATGGCGTTCGTCAATCGAGGTCAGAACTCCTTGATGTTTAAAGAGTACAAACATATGACGGTTATAACAGCAACGCTACAATGTGATCGCGAAACATGGTCGATTACAGTAAAGGACGTAAGCCGTGTTAACATGTTTTTCATTGATGCATGCACTCAATAGCACATATCAAGTGACATCAACGGGTGCACAACGATGATGTTGAAAGGTGGTAAGCGTTCAGCTATCTCATTCATACAATGGGCAATGATGGTTAGTTTTAAGTTGAACATCACTCACATCTGATCGTAGCCTTCACATTCAGACAGACTTTCCAGCCGGCCTCTTTCGAAAGGAAGCACAAGACTCAAGCTTCGCTCTTGTTGGAGCTCATCAGTAGTACATATCCTGGCCAGGACCGGGATTTGAACTCAGATCAATGAGGCAGTGGTCAACAGGGTTGCCTCATGAAAGCGTGGCCGGAGTGCAAAGCTCGGTCGCGGCAAGGATATGCACTACCTACGAGCTCTAGTAAGAGCGAAACTCGAGTCTAGTGCTTCTTTTCGAAACAGGCCGGCTGGAGAGTTTATCTAAACGCGAAGGCTGCGATCAGATGTGAGTGATGATCAACCTAAAATTAACCAAATTTCCCACTAATCATCAGTAATGATGATTAGGTCATTCGCTAAGGATGCTGGCCAATCGTCTGTTCATGATCATTGTCATCACAGACAACAATACATCAGGGGGGGAAACCTATAAAGGAAGAGAGAAGAAAAAAGAATGGGAGGGGGAATGGACCTGACTACTAAAAATAACTACGTCTATATTCAAACATACAACATCAAGGCGCCTCCACCTTGCAAACAAACAACCGAGCTGTAAGTAAAAGTAAGGCGTCATCAGCAAGAAAGCTTCATTATGGCTTTTACTGCCCCGCGTCATTAAGTGCACTCACGCTTCAGCCGGTTAGTGAGAGGTGCAAAGAGAGCGCGAAGGTGACCGAGTATAGAGAAATGAAAACGATTGCTAGTAGGTTGGCGAACGTGGGTTGCGTTTGTTTCTCGCGTTGGTGTCCTCGTAATCAAAAAAATATATGGCTGAAAGTGTTTGGGGAAGAGGATAATCGAACCGGTTCAACGGTATGAGTGCTATCGTTCAGTGTTCAGAGTACCCATGAAAGAAGGATCATTAACGAGACGAACAACTGAATGTGGTCCTGCAGATATCAGTATACCCTCACTTGCAAGTTGTTTGTTTATACGCAAAATGTAGACATCATGATGCTGAAAGACTGAGTGTGCACATAAGAGTTCTGTGAATTACGTCCAATTTCTCAATCAACTTTTATTCTTCCTTCTTATAAATGTTTGGCAGCTACGTATGTATCAGCAACAACACTGGTGGGTTTTGCTGCTGTGAATGAAAACGATTATGAGTATAATTAAACAGAGAAACCTGACAGCAAAAACACGTAGAGATGAGTGTAAGATACAAGATGTGATAGGTATAGCATTGAGGTAACTAAGCAACAGGCAGAGAGAGAGAGAGAAGAAAAAAACCGCCACGTAGAAGCACAAAATACTCACTCGTTCGCAGAAGAGCTAATGTTGTGGGAAGTCGGTATACATTCCTCGGTTGTCTTGGTCGACCGCACACTATTATTAGATGAGTCGCCTTGAGGAGGCTTCGAGTTGTCATCCACGTCTACCTCTGAACATGCTACACAATATCGATCACCGTCTTGTGGTTTGAACAGGATAGTCTGATGCACAGAACAAAATTAAAACAAACGCAGGTCACAACTTACGCCACAGATTGGACACGATTCATCTAACATGCGCCAACCTTTCAGCAAGCATCGACCCATCAGACTGGAGATTTTATCGGACCGTAGACGTTGTTTTGCTGCATGCTGCTTCTCTTCCTCAGTCAATTCTGGCAACATCTCGTGATTGTATATCGAAGGCATGATGGCTAGAATAGGAATGAAATCGCAAAGTAGAATGCATTTGCTAGAGTGAAAACTTAAGCAATGATGAGCTATTCCCTTCCGCAATAATTCATATACATAGATGAGCGAACAGCTGCTCTCTTGAGCTGTTTGTGACAAAAATGAGCGATCCGGTTTTATTCTGTTGGACATAGAATACACGGATATAAAATGACAATTCTGATCCCAGTCTAATCACGCAATATCAAGTGACAGATGACTCATGTGACGAAAAGCGTGAGTTGCCCAACATTACAAACACTAACTCCTCACTTCTGCTGTAAAGCGATTAGTTAACGGAGATGGCTACTTTATCGATGATGCATTGATGCATGCTACTGACTCCAAGCAAACAGAACCATCGACGTAGTCCACGAACATAGGTGAATGGCGTAGAGCTTTCAGAACAGCAGGAGGGCTGTGAGACAGGCATAATAGAGACGACCAAGGGGAAGTGATGAAAGGGCAGTTGAGTTTGCATGTGCGTGTGCGATATTTCCGAGTCACGCTGCCGACGAGTCAGATGGACCTATTGCATGGGCATTTTTTAATTAAGTTAGGTCCGATCAGAATTCAGTGGAGAATGTGCAATAAAATGTTGGTGCGGGCCCCTACCTTGTGAAAGACTGGCTAACCTTGACTACGGCGAGAACGTATTACCGCTTGTCGATTTTCGAAACAAGGTTGGGAGCCACTTTGTGTTTTGTCAAATAATTCGGAAAGCACCATGCATCTTCAAAGTGCGAATTGATTGTGCAAGACTTCTGTGATTACGTAGACTTAATGCTGGAAAATGAAGCAATGGAAATCGTTGACCGGTTTATGTATCTAGGAAGTTATAGGGAATGATATAGAAACCCGTATCCCCAAGAGTAGAATGGGATACGCTACTCTAGAACATCTCTGGCAACACAGAGACATCACACTAAAGCTTGAAGGTCGTACTTACAAGACGGCTGTTACTGTATAGCCACCATATTTGTTCACCCAGAGCAGAAGACGTGAACCTTCCTCAAGCAGCTCATCATCAATGTCTGGGTTCGATCGTTCGCATCGTGTAGCACCAACAGATAGGCAACAAAGTAGATAAGGACCGATTATTTGGTATCGATTACCAAACGATTCCCTTTATTCAATCTCTAAGTTTGTACATACTTATTTGGTTGGGACATGTACTAAGGATGCCAGCCAGTCGTCTGCCACATCGAGCACTTTGCCGATGGTGCGGTTGACTGACTTAAAGCACGAGGTAAGTAAATGGTGTACAGAAATGAAATCGTTTATCAACTTTGGATCGTGTTCGTCTCCCAGTCTGAGGTCCTTGTGACTCGTAGAGTCGGTAACCGGAGACTTCACAGGAGAAGGCGGTTAGTCAAGCTAAATGGAGTAATCTTGGTCTATTTGTTCGTGAAATAAATGCAACTAATGATCGGGAACAATGAAGGCCACACGAAAGCCGTCTTGGTGATACTATACCCTCACTTACAGCCCAGTTGTTTGTTTACAGTGTGTAATGTATGATGTTGAATGTGTGAGTACAGACATAATTGTTTTTGACAGTAAGGTCTTCTCCCTTTTCTTTCTTTCCTCCTCGGTTAATATTTGCTCGTTCTTCATGACTGTATGATAGTTAGACATCAGCGCGAACAACTGTGATGTATTGTTGTCTTCGAGAATGATGATGGCGGTGGCGATTTGAAGCCCATGCACAAGCTGTTGCCGGCAAAATGAAGCGAAGCGAAGAGTCGATCAATAAAGCAATAAATCTATTCTCATCAGCACGTTCTCTCGCTGCCCATGTTTGAACTAGGGTTCCAGTCCCTAATGCACTTCTTGGTGCTGTCCGTTTAGATGACACTTTCGGTTACGGATTCTCGCCTGACACTTCCCGCCCATTTGGGTGACTTCGCTGAGTAATGACTCATTCGATCTTGCATGTTGTCAATCGCCCATTTGCTGTGGGATCTGACCATATCCCACAATCGCACAGAGACGCATCACCAAAAATTGGAATAACCGCGTCCTTGACTTGGTCATCCATCACAGAAGGTCAGTCAACGTCAATCAATCAAAACGGCAAACAGTACTTACGTCCAGTTTACATGTAGGGGACTAGTATTACAACAATTTGTCTGAACACGTGCCAGACTAATATAGTTGAAATGTCTGAACTAAAGCCGTCAAACACAATAACAATAACCCATCAGAAACAGCATGTTTGTAACAACCGAAAATGTAACCAACGTCATTTTCAGTAAGTAGGGATAACCTTTTGTGAAGCCCAAACACTTGTTTTTCTGATTTACCGACAGGTTAGTCAAATTAGCGACTCTCTTCAGCCAAATATCTTGCAGACAGTTTAAGGTAATAGGTCCATATAAATAAACGCATACCTGCTGAGACTACACCTTAATTCTCAGATTAATCACTCACCAGTATTGAACAGAGTCCATTACAATACAATCAGGGCTAAGGATTGTACAATCTGTCGCTTTGTTCGACAATAGCTATGTCTTACAACAGGCACATCAACCAGTTACATCCACATCCGAGTTCGTTTGAGCCCTCTGAGCATTTTGAGTTTATCTAGCACCATCCTCATTTTGCGTAAATTACTCATGAACAGACTGCTTTTCAGCCAATCTCTTATTCTAAGGGTTGTGCTCAAAATCGATTCGTTTGGCTCCATCACGAGAGACACTAACGTCCTCATACACGTTTGAGGTGTAGCGGTGACGAACAGGAAGGAAACTCGCGCAATTTTGATGAATAAACTCCATCATACGCTGGACGTTCGTGATCTTCAGCAAGTGTCTCGCTTTCCACTCTCCAATCATTGACTGCTTTATCCAGCTTGCATTTTTCCTAAGATCTTCAATAGTGACACTAAGCTTGGATGCAGCTTTCTATGGACTAAGGTCCGGAATTCTCGAGGCGACCGAAGTGACTATTCACTTCTACATCGTGGCGACTGCTGTGAACCAGAAAGCTGCGTTCAAATTTTTCAATCGTGCTGGATCGCACACGACGTGCGATGTGCTTGATACAATCGCATGGCTAAAGATCAGGTGAAAAGACTACGTAATCTCGGCTGTACAGTCTTCGAGGAGCTGAGAATACAGACGATAACCTCATACATCAAACTCGAAATGATCGCGACTCGTCACGATAAAGCTATGGTGCCCGACATCAAAGTAGTGGATGATTACCGAGGTCAGGCTGTGTGAACAGACAAGACTGAAAAGTACTGGACCCATTCCCATAATTCCGCCATCCAATCGGTCCTCTATACTATGAGATGTCGCATTGATTAAATCTTCCACTCCTGATTATCACATTTTGTGGAATCATGTATTTTTTCTCATGCAATGCTATTCATCGAATGGGATTTTCCACTTGCGCAATCACCGATTTTTGCCTGTTGACTATTCTGGGTTCCCTTAAAGTCTATGACGTATTTCTGCGAGGAAATTGACGCTGACTACTACCACTTTTCTTAAAGTTGTCTCACAATGAGTAGATTTTTGCTCGTCTCGATGCATCAGCTTTGCTTGTGTTAACACTACAATGTTCTGAACAGTTGTCGATTTTAAGAGATCAATTCTTTTCTTTTCTATTCTTAACATGTCATACAAAACTATTCCATTCGATGATTGTGAATGTAGAAGTCATCTGTTAATTTGATGCTGCCACTTGTCAACTGTTCAATGTTGTCACTTTTGCATCGCTCAACGTTTGGCAGCCAGCTTGCTTGGAATTTCCCTGTTTAACATTCTCAATGGTTAATTTTGGAGCCACCGCTTATTCTTTCTTCGAACGAAGTCATGTGAATTGCTCTTGAAAACAAACAATAAATAGTAAGTAGTGGCAAAAGTACAAATGTACAATACAATATAGTAACGTATAGTGTAGTAGGGTACTAATAATAGATAGAAAGTACTGGGGACAAATTCCAGTAATATGGGTTTATAGACGCCTACACATCTGAGATTGGCATTTTTGAGCGTGGGATAACAGTACCATTTTAAGGATTCTTGCTAGAAACGCGATATCTTTTAGACACAAGTCGAGAAGTCGGATAGAGATAACTTGTCCAAAGTCATGGGCTGTTTACTGCGTCGCTTTTTCAGTCACAGTCAGACTGAGTAAACAAAGCACAATGTGAAAGGCGTTAAGTAGACATGAATAGTACGTGTCTAAGCCATGGTAACAAATGAAATGAAGTCACTGTGTGTTGAGGTAGGTCATCTGTTCGCAACACGCTCCATCGAACTGCAACACTATTCACGTGGTGATGTCACCGCGCAAGGGGATTGCTGTACAGACAAGAACAGAGAGCCTACGAACTGTATGGATAGAATTTGAGGAGAAATGTGCCGAAGCTAAACTCACTGATCGCATGGGACAGTATGCAAGTAAATTTAAACATGGTAATTTCCTGAAAAGCAACGCATAAAAGAAAACGCTAGACAAAACACAAAAAGAAGCAGATCACTAGAAAATGGTTTGTACTATTTCGAACAGAAATGGAACATGAGTACAGTACAAAAAAAGGAAAAAATGATGGATGTGTGAATCAGATAGTTAGTTCAAGAAGTAGAAAGGGCTTCGTCACTCAGCGTTCGTACCATGTCCGCAAGCAAGGCAAGTGCCGAAGAGGAAGAACTAGTCTGTTCGATGTTCGGCTTAGTCACATTATCAACAAAAGCACGGTGCGAAGCATGCAAATGTTTGACCAAACGAGAGGCCAGCTGATCATAACAGTATTGAATATCCAACGCACGTGATTCGAGTAAGTCCGTACGAGCTTCTGATGCCAAGTCGACTGGAACAACACGTGTATGGTTGGACACAATAGCATCTACCAGCGATGGCTCGTGTAACCCATTTTCCACATAGTCGTGGCGGGGCCAATAACAGTTGATTACTTGATTGATTGGTGGGAGCTTTGCACTGACGCGTTGGTCCTTCAAAAGAAATGCATAATAGGCACAAATAATTGGTCTATTCATACTGCCACATATATTACGAATTTTTGGTGTATATTATGATGAAATAGAAGAATCATATTTTCATAGTGTTTGTTACCGTACAATGTGGACATTTGTGATGAGATAAGGGGATTCCAGCCACACAAAAATCAATCGAGACGACTAGAGTTGAAACACACAAAGGTATGTTTGGCAGTAGGTTTCGGTGTCACTGAGTTAGACGAAATCAAAATAAAAGCCAAACAGAATACATCATTTGAAAAGGACGTATAGAGTGCTTATACCTACAGTGACCACACTCAAAGGAAACCAAAGTTGTACGCATGCAAGTATCAAAGTGCGCAACATTTAGTGAGCCTAATTTTTATACCACCGGTAGATATACATATGATATCAGTAACTATGTAAGTTAGAAGTTTTAAAAACGTGTCCACGTCTACGATCTTCTTAGGCTGATTTGTGAATAGTCAGACTCTAGAGAAGATCGACGACTGGGAGTCACTGCCAGCAGTTAAACAATTTATACGGCTCCCATCACCAATATGTTGCACCGTTTCAGTCTAGGTGTTGACTTCAATAAGTTCGACTTGCACCATTAGATAGGATGTGCCGAAGCTGAACACACTGCCAAAGGTTTGAGCAACGTCACAGAAGTTGTATGATACACAGACCCGACGGAATTGGAAAACTGAACACCAATGTGGTGTCAACAGTTAACACTGACCTTGAGTCACCCAACGGTATTTTTTCAAAATCATGCAGAAACGCAAAGGTTTGTTTTTATTGCTTGATCTGAATCGGCCAAATCAAGCTGTCACAGTAGCATCATATGCTCATGGTGACTCTTGAACGAGTGATTTATGCCACGATCGAACGACTCTAGCAGCAGAGTGGTGTTGGACGGAAATAATATAACGAAGGAAACCGCTATCACCTGTAATGTCAAACAAGAGAATGGTTTGTTGATTGTATGTATAAAACTCTAGGAATCACGCTTCTAAAATCCTTGCAGTAATCTGTGACTTTTCTTGCATGATACATGCGGCAGAATTCTATATCAATTCGCACAAAGCAGCAAGGATTTTGTGCAGCCAATCACCAAAATGCGGAGTTTACTGGTTTCGGACGAGCTACTCATGGGATCACGCGCACACGCCAGCATGTGTGACGCTAGAACGATGCAGCTATTTTTACCGAAGTGATGAATAACGAGAATGACGTTAAACCGGGAGAAGAAAGTAGCAAATAACGAGGGACAAAGGTGATCATTAAATGAGGCAGGACAGTAGCTCACACCAGAAGAGGTGTTCCGTCAGAATTTTTAGCTCTCTTATCATGTTTCGATAACCCTTTGAAACATATCATTCTGTAAGCCGTGCAAAACGTTCATGTTACTGGAAGGCCACAACGGAATCAGAATTCCTGCTGTTTGAGCAGTTACAGCCTAAAAATGGTACCACCGTTCTTATTGAAAAATGGGAGATGCATGTATAGTTTTTTTTCCTGGGAGTCGGCAACCAAGAATATATGTCCGAAATGAGAAAGTGTCTTCTTACGATAGTGGGTGTTGTCCGTCAGGGTGTTATATGCCTTATCATCTGCGAGTGCCACAGACAAGTAGCGTAAGACAGCTCACAATTTTCCGTTCGTCTCATAACCGCATCTCATTCCTATGTCCTGAACCTTACGTTGTACATTCTGTGTCAGATGAAAGTATAATCCGATAACTGTGGCGTAATGATAAGTTCTATGGAATGCGTCCAAAGGAATCTTCTTAAAATCAATGAGAAGACGTTCGAGGCAGTAAGAAGTATTACGCTTTCAATATGCTGAAGTTTCTAACCTCAATTAAGTCAGAAAGGAAGGCTCCTTTAGAATGGTCTTAAAATGCAATGTGCATAACTGAAAAGTGACAGAACCACCTTAAATGTACCGTAAGCTTAAGCTGGTTGCAGTCTACCATTACTGTGCGGCTTTGAACAGATCTAGCCTCAAACAATATCGGATCAGCAAATATTTCTGGGATACTCATGGGTGTATCCATCGGTGGTAAAAGTACAACACCTCCAGATGATCCTAATGAAACACGTTCTTTTGGCAAGGTTGTACCTTTTTTGTAAGGCATCCAAAATATTAGAAGTATGCTGACTGTAATGGTCGTGGTTGTCGTTTAGGAGGTTTCACTCATCTATTCTTTTATTCCAGTGACAACCCCCCGGTGCTTCGAACGTTTTTTTTATGTCACCCTCATGACTGTTCTGAAATAAGGCGTCCACTAAAACGATCATTAGTAGCCGCCGGGCGTACCGGGCACGCCCATTTCTAACACATAATGTAGTATCATCGAATCCACTCGACAGCACGTTCACAATGTTTAGCGAATTTGCACTGCTTTTTAATGAGACGTTTCACCTTTGGATGTAATTCCGGGCAATACATACGAAGTGCACACACTGATCGTAAGAACGAAACATCTATGATCTTCAATCTTCTTCAGATTAAAATAGAGCTTAAACGATCCTCAGTCTGTCCGTCTTCTTATCCGATGATGCACGCGATTTGTCATTCAGCCGTTAAACGCCTTCTGATACGTTCATTCACTAATGCCCACTTGCTTGCTTCGTCATTCGCTTGACGAGCTAATTTGAGGACCAGTCCGCCCAACGAACACGGCCAGATCTGCAAACCGACTACTCGAAGGCACTCCGTCCGAACTGGCAATCACATTCAGCGATGACTATTCATTCATCCTACCCAAGGGATGATGTGATTAACTGTCGATGGTCAAGCATCGTGATAGTGTCGTGCGATATCCGCACATCGATGGTGGATCACCCCATGTGTTGTTAGAAGCGTGGTTCAATGAGGATCAAACAAACGGCCGAATGAGCGATGATAATTGGATTAATGATCAGTGCTGAGAAGAGATCACGTGAACAATGACTGGCAAAATGTCACTGAAACACGGTGGATTAATTTATTCACACTAGGACGTGGATTCGCTATCAGTGTAAGTAAGTGAAAGCGCAGCAATCGAGCAATGGCAATGCACTTTACATAAAAGGCACACAACTGGTTCGTGAAGAGCTGAGACTACAAGTCAACTCCACAGTTTTTATCACGCGCGACATAACACTTTATGTTCGCTCCACATTTTAGTAATATTTTCATTCACCTTTTGCAACAAGCGAAAAACAAACTTAATTGTATTCAAGTAACCTGTGTAGAAATCGAATCAAGTCCTAATTTTTATGGAATGTCCTTATGTTAGCAACTTATAAGATTCATAATGTATGTTTCACGCCTAAAATCTTTCTCAACCTTGACCTAACTCTCCATTTTGGGTACTATGCCATCGACTATATTGCCCTCCAGTGATTCAAACTTCTCTTCAACTCACTTTCACGTTACCAAGCCTCTATTTGACCAACAGAATCATAACACGAGAAAGTGAAATGACTAGACCGAAAAAAGATAAAGTTGTCACGCATTAACGGGTTCCAAAAGGACCTCGTTGTTCATGGATTCCACCAAACACCAATTGAAAAGATCAGACATCATCAGGGCAAACAAGATATCTTATCAAACAGAGACAAACGATGAGTATTGGAACTAAAATGGGATGCAACAAGGGATACATCCGAGCTTAAACTGGTAGTTCTATTCAGTATCCATAAGAACTGTTCAACAGACTTCATCAATGAAAGTCATGAGTAAGACCGTCTCTGCTAGCATACACACAAATGTATATTTTGAGCAGAAAACGTGCTTCTTGAACTCATCATGGATTTAATTTAAACTTTACTGGCATGATGCACGTAGATACTGTTGTCATGCACTTTGAAAGGACTAGGTATGGCTCAATCGACACACCAACAGTGGACGCCCGCCAACAGAATGGGAGGATCTTCAAACTTTGGGGTGTGAAAACGGGCTATATAAGATAGCATTACTCAGATGATGAAACATTCTCTGCTGCATCTCATTTCTTCAAGTTAGCAAGCGGCTGTAAATTTCCGGTAAGACAACGCCACAATTTACATGACAAATAGTACAAGGGTGTGATCAGCGTTTAGTGAAATCAGGGTTTTAGATTGGCAAGCCTGCGGTCTCACAAAAAGCTGTGCGGTGCATCAGTACTAGTGATCGAATGAAGTCAGCATGGCGGGGTTTGAGTTCCAATATATAACAGTCGGAAGTGTGCTCGATAGGTAGGTGAAAATCTGTTATGAAAAGTGACCACTGGTAACTTGAAAACAAAGAATATATTGTCAAAATTTATGGAAACCGCATCAGTTTGTCTGAGAGTGTGCCTACTTGTTGTTTAGATTTCCACTGATCATGCACACACCAGCACACCCTGTGTTCTACCAGTATGGCGCACTCACTTAAACAATTGCTTTAGTGCACGTAATACTGAAGTGAATTTCCCTGGTTACTTCAGCCACAACTAAAATCGTAGCACTTCGCCTTGATCAGTCTGGATGCTCTTCACATGATGACCATGTACGCTTGTCACTCCCGTTGTTTAACAGTTTTGCCCCGTCTCGGTGTACCGCTGCTATCTATCCAGAACGCAAAACGGATTAAAGTATTACAAACTCATGCACTTTCCATTGCATTTATTTAAAAGGGATTGACCAGAAAGTCTATCTGAATAGAAAGACTGCCATTGAATGTAACTGGTCATGAATTTGAGTCAAGTATCGTTTGGTTCTACCAGCAATCTGCGTTTTGACATCACAGGGTCATGGGAATTGAGCACGCTATGCAGCATCATCTGATAAACGTTGCGCTTGTTCGCTAGGTCCGAAACTGTTCGATATGACTCGTGTACTAGGCTACAATACATACAGTCAGTGTCTCAACATCAGTCGAACAGATCCGGTGGTCAGTGACTGTCAAAACTATGGGTCAGAAGTGGATAATTACACCGGAGATTGGCTGTGCTATCCAGCAAGCACTCTGGGCTAAAGTACTCTCAACTTTCGCTCAGTTAGTCTGTTTATTCATGCCGTTTGTAAATGACACAGATATAACAGAATTTTTCCAATCCCTTTCGGAGTATTGATTCGTTTTACGTAGAACTCCTGGTATGGGTGTCATGTGTAAAGCATTTCGATGTGTAACAGCTTAAAGTTTTCAGGCAAAATACAGATTGGGAACCGGGACAGGTCAACGTACCAGCAATCGTCTGACATAAGCTCGTTCATCCAGCAATCGGATCAGAGTAGCCCAACCATGACCCAGACGGTAAGCACAGTTGGCGGTCGAGTCAGTGGCTTTGATTTCTCCGTGGTTTCCTCCTGTTTTCGGCTGGTCGCTCGAAAACGGTTCCGCCAACATTACTGTGGACTGGCAACAGCTGCCCATGATGGAACCGCGTGAGAGACCGACGTATTCCAGCCACTGCGGCACACCAGTTTGCGACTGTGGAGTATGCGCTTGGCCACTGCAATCGGTTTTAGACGTATTGGAGTTGCGGAACCTGTTACGCGTGAAATGAATGGCCAGAGGAGAGAATTCTGCCTCGAGCATGTTGCCAATTGCTTCAGATACGATATCCACTATCTGTAAGGTGAGAAGATAATCGATTATACATCCAAATGCAACCATAGGCGACAGATTTGCGTATTTATCGGAGTTTAAGAACAGGAAGGTGCAAGCTTGTTCCAAACATATTGATACTTGAATCAATAGTAGCACAACGACCTGGTCTGTTATAAAGACTGGATCTTGACAAAATATGATAACTTGAGAGTGTAGATGGTTTATTAAGCTGCACTTGTCGGGGCCAAAGTGATATCGAGAAAATTGTTCGTGTCAGAAATGTTAACATATATAGGTTTAATAAGCCACAGTCTCCCGGACTTCCAGCCTGTACGTTTATTTTGCAAAAACACTTAATTCAATCCAGTTTGCTGGTTTACTGTATGAGCTTATGTGGTAAACATTTTGTGCTGAAGTTTTTATTTGGGAGACTAAACTGTCCTACTGGAGAGGTGAAAGTGTTCAGACACTCCCAGTAAGCATACAACCAAGTCAGTGGTGACTAACAGACAATGTGCCGACAAACTGGTCAGTCACATTTAAACGGTTTGGTGGAATGTATTTCAAATACGGTCTCGACTGTTCGAAACTAAAGGAAATTTCACTAAGACCAACATAGACATACAATAATTACAAGTGCATATGAGTTTAAAAAAAGTAGCAATGCAAAGTGCGAATTCACAAGCTGTCATCTGATTCAGGCTAGTCAATTATCGCAGAAGGGACACTAACGGTTATTGTCAGTATACGGAGTATGGTCCCCGCTAGCAGTGATGTTCAACTGACAAACGAGTATGAAAAGAGATTTTAAAAAACTTCTAGCTCAGAGATGGAGGGAGAATGAAACTGCACTAATAAAAATTTTCACGTTAAAACTCAAACAGCCATAGGGATAGGAAGATGAAAGCAAACCACGCAAGCTGATCTGTACGCAACGTCCTTCCCCTAACATCACCGTCGTTGCTTGTCCATCTTGTAGCTTACGTCAGTCGGAGGAACTTTGAGTGATGGGCACTCAACGTAGCGGACAATTAGCTAAAGTTGTCAATTCCTGGCATACACCTAAAATCGCCACTGCTTAGTCGTTCGCACCACCGGCTAAAGGCAAACTAATGCGAACAAAGATGATCGAACAGTTAAGGATGACTTATACCCTCCACTCCCGGTGGCGACGTTTCACGATCAATGAATAGCATTTGAGCTTCAAGAATACCCGGATTACAGAGACCATCTTGTCATTGACAATATCAACCTCACCAACAGAATGGCAATACATCAGTGGTACGCGCTGATGTTTAACTGTCAGACAGCCATGAATAAACTGGCAAGCCTCAGCCAAGAAAAAAAGCAGTGTAAAATTTTAAGCATTCAACAGCAAAGCGCCTACATATGGCAAATGAAACCAGGGCATCATTAGCAAAACAGCTTCCTTAACGTTTCCACGGCACTACGGCACTAACTGCATCTACTTCACATACAACTCGACCAAACAACAACAGCATTCACGGCAGTGTGCCCGATTAGCTATCATATCACCTAAAGTCTCCGGTCACCGGCTCGGTGAATCACGAACATTCCAACAAGTGAAACACAACCGAATAACCTCCAGGTGAATAACTGTATTTCTCAACGTCAAGTCACCATTCATTCACCACGCGCTTTGTACCAGTCAGCTGTGGCACCAGCAGAAAGTGTTCGATGTGGTAGACAACAAGCTGGTATCCCAATCACATTTAAATTCTTGCATCCAAGTTTGCGCATATTTAGGGGTTGAACAAAGGAACTTTCTTGATACACTACCAAATAACTGCACCTGGTCTCCTCGCTGAAAACTCAGTAGTGCTACTCAACGCCAGCGAGCGAACACAAATAACTATTATTACATAACAGAAGACGGCTTCACTCTGAACAGCCACGTATCCAGCTGCAAAGAAGTACAACCCCCACAGGCTCGTAAGTTCCACAGAGTTGCCTCTGTCGTCAGAGATTTTCTAGATTAGCGAATACCGCCATAGCTTCGGAGAAACGGGCTTCTATTTCATTTCCTATACATATATATGCCGATGCTGGTGCAATTTCCTAGGCAGACAAACAAATCAACAACCGTCATAATCTAATCACTTAATAGTAACTATACGCAGTCACAACAGCCTTGAAGAAACGTAGCAATTTGAGACATCAAAGCGTATTTCGAAGCAATTGGCGGGGCGCGAAACAGCGTCTTGCATAGATCGGACAGGTAGGAGGTCCATGTTGGCATTTTACGACAGGCCTCTATTATTTCTTATTTTTATCAGAACTAAACAGAAATGGTGAAAGCAGATAGTCTTGACACGCGACACTCTTGGTGCTAAAACTGTCAAATAGTTCACCGTGCACCATAAACTGGGTGAAGTATGGGAATAATGCAATTGTTCCGTACACTTCTGCGTTTGAGCGACCCTAAAAGTTTGGGAGCCAACATACAATGACAGCCTAACCTTCTGGATTTGGTGTGGATGAATCTGTTGTCCCCCTTGTGCATATTCTTACTAATAGAGCCAGAGTACGGATAAGGTTGAAGAGCCTGCCAGCGCTCCGTAAAACAAAGGCGATTTCCACATCGTTAACTTTCTCACGATCGGCGATCAGGCTACGCCTTAGCTTTTTAAGGATATCATTCCGTAACTTGCCACATGAAATGTCATACGGAATACTCAGTCTAACATCGAACTGGGAAATTTTCTGAGATCAAATGGTTGTTTATCCAACAAACCACCATGCTGCTTGCCACAGTGGCTGATTCATAAATGGCCTATATGATTTGGGTGAGGCAGCTGTTGAGATCTTCGGAGCTACAAATGCTGAATTAACTTCGTACCTAGACTTCATCGACAGCCTTGTTAGTTTCCAACAACTAACCGTTGCAGTCGGTACTGTCGTTGCTCGGTGGAAGAAAGAATATGGTGACAATATACTAACGCATGACCTGAACATAAACAAGCGTCACAACGAGACTGAACATTGACGCGGTGTGACGGCTTGCGCATCTCGATGACCTGTTGGGCTAAACTGGACGGCGTGGTCACCACACCGATAGAGTCACTCATGCCAGGCAGGCCAATAGGTAGAGGTCTGACAAAACAGTCTCCTGGTCCTCCAGGTTAGGGGTTGGAAGAAGATTGGCATCTTTTTCCGAAAATGCACCAGTTCTGGTACATTGCCACCCATCCGCTGCCTTGCAGTATAGGCTTTTGAGCCAAAGGCTTTGGTTGAGAACCTTAATCGTTCTCCTGTCTAGGTCTGGGCACCCTGGCAGTATCTCAGCCCAAACACAACCATGAATAGTCACAACACCAATAATTCCATACTGCATCGGCCGTCTCACAGTATAAACCGGGTCGCCCTATCTGCTGCATACAGCAGGGTGGGTAGGCGAAAACACGATATTGCTGACCCCTCCCCCACTGTCCTATCAAATTTAGTTCTCAGGCCCCTCCCGACTTCCATTTCTGATAGTTACTCCACAGGTCCCACAACAGATGTAGTTAACCGTGGTAACACTGAGCCGGTAAGTTCCGTCTCTTGCCATTTAGCTTCAGGCCTCCCTCGTCCCTTGCTTAGACCTAGAATGCGAATTAATATAGGTGCCTTCAACGTTCGCACTCTAAAACACGAACGTTAGACTCACTGTATGTCGATGTCTGCTGTACCTCGGAAACTAGAATCCAGGACGGTAGTCAACGTATGGAACTAACAGCACCCACATTGTCTACCCGATACTGGTTATACACTTCAGATGACTCCACAGCCGCTGTTACAGGTCAGGCTGGAGTAGGTATAGTCCTTAGCTCGACGGCCGCAGCCTCATTGACAGATTGGATTCCTGTTAACAGTAGACACTGTGCTGTCCGCCTGGCAGGTTGCGTTGAGGACAGCTCTAGACGCAAGACTTTCGGAAATTTATTCATTGTATCTGCTTACGCTCCTACTGACTGTAGTGATGTCGGCGTCAAGGACGCCTTTTTCTCCGATCTGGTCGATCTCCTTCGGTCGACACGTGGCTCTGATATAGTCATTCTGGACGGAGATATGAATGCTCAGGTCGGTGAGGCCGAATCTCGTTTAGGTGGCAGGTTTGGGATAGCGTCATATCGGTCAGGAGATGGCGGATGATTGTTGCAGCTGTGCGCCGAGTATAAACTATCTTTAGCCAGCACTAGTTTTAGGCATCGTTCACGTCAATGCTAAACTTGGTGCACGCCTTCTCCGAATCAGGCCTGGTCTCAGATAGACCGCATAGCTGTTGGTTACAGGTGGCGTGGTTGCCTTCAAGACTGCCATTCTTATTGGAGCACGTACTTGGACTCAGATCATGTATTGGTATGTTGTCGTTTTGTTCTTACTTTTGCTGGACAACGGTCCCACCGACAGCAACGACTGGCTGTTGAGAAACTGGCTTTATCATCGGTAAAGCATAAGTACCAAACAAGCTTAGAAAGTTGCCTTAGTGGTACTCACTCCGAAGATACAAATAGCTGCTGGACACAAATCTCACGACCCATTCAAAAAGCAGGTACTGTCGTATGCGGCACAGGGGTACATAAGTTTAACAAACATTGGATCTCAGAGAAATCCCTGGTGTTGTTAGAAGCCAGACGGAAGGTTCCTCCTGGTAGTTCACATAACAAATTTAGGGGAGATATCCGTAAGAAATTGAAACGTACTCTAAACGCTGATTGTGAGACTTGGTTAATGGGGAAAGTTAAGGAAATGGGGACCGCTTGTGCATCAAGGAACATCGGAACACTCTTTAGGTTTATCCGTGCTACTGGTCCCAGGTGACTGCCTGTCAATAAAAATATCAGCGAAACAGATGACACTAATCTATAATAAGTCCAGAAGGTTAAAGCGGTGGACGGAACACATTGAAAGTCAATTTAACTGGTGTCCTACTTCTACTGTGTTGCCGTCACAAACTTGTAATGTAACATCCTGGACGGTAGGTTTAGGACCACCCACTGGGACTGAGGTTTGCAACTGCATCTAGGTTCTCAATCGTGATAGGGCTGCTAATCCAGATGATATCGTGCCGGCACTTTTTAAAGAAGGTGGAGAGGTGTTAGTTGAGGCCTTAACTCAGCTGTTTCAACTTGTGTGGATGACGGAGACCATCCCTCCGTGCTGGGGTCACGCAATAATAGTTCCTATATTCAAGAAAAGTATCAGGATCTCTTGCGAAAACCATAGGGGATTTAGTATGACCTGTCATTTCTAGGGTTCTGGCATCCATTACACTCCGTCGATTCACCGCAGCTCGGGAATTAAACATCAGAGAAGAACAGGCAGGGTTCCGTCCTGGCCGGTGATGTATAGATCACATTTTTACCCTTCGTCAAATTTTGAAGCAACGTCATGCACACCGCAGGCCAACAATTGCCATATTTCTCAACTATAAAGGTGCGTTCGATTCGATGGATTGATCCACACTTTTAGAGTTGCTTAAACAGAGAGGTGTATCGAACAATTATGTGAACATATTGTCGGCGCCTTACTTTCATACTTCGGTTCAGGTTAGGGTTTACGGTGAGTTGTCTGACAGTTTTAGCACCAGGAGCGGCGCACGTCAAAGCTGTCCCCTTTCACCATTTTTGTTTAAGTTCGTCATGGACGAAATAATGGAGGACTGTCTCCAACACTCACAAGATGCCGGTGTGGACTTTCTACCTGGTGGAAGGCTGACTGATCTTGATTATGCTGACGACAAGGTGTTGCTGTTTGACAGCTTTCAAGCAGCACAAGCAACGGTGAACGCCATTTCGCATTCCGTTAAGTACTTCGGAATGCACCTTGCAGCCTCGAAATGCAAAGTGCTTCTGCAAGATTGCTGTGATTACGTAGATTTAATGTTAGATAATGAAGTCATGGAAGTTGTTGACCGGTTTGTATACCTGGGAAGCTGCATCAGCGGCGGCGGAAATGTACGGAATGAAACAGAGGCGCGTATTTCTAAGGCTAGGGTGATGTTTACTAATCTGAGGCACTTATGGCGACAGAAAGGTATCTCTCTGAAACTTAAGGGTCGCGTATATCAGACTACAGTGAGGGCTGTATTACTTTACGGCAGCGAAACATGGCCGATCAGAGTAGAGGACGTGAACCGCCTCCAGGTATTCCACCACCGATGTCTGCGTTCAATCGCTCGTATCGGGTGGCACCAACGAATAAGCAACGAGGAGGTTAGGAAGCGGGTGTTTGGCACTGATTGTCAAACGAGTTCTTTCGTTCAGTCATTACATTTACACAGACTTAGATGCTAAGGTCGTGCACTAAGGATGCCAGCTAGTCGTTTGCCACACCGAGCACTGTTTGTCGACGCTGCGGTCGATTGGCGCAAGGTGCGAGGTAGAGAGGTGATGACCTGGCGTAGACAAATGAAATCGTTCACCAATGGGTTGGCTACTGTAGATCGGGTCCGTCTTCCGGGCTGGAGCCCTCGAGACTCACAGAGTCGGTGGCTTGAGACGTTAGGTGAGATGGCGGCTAATCGGGCTCAGTGGCGTGAATATTGTCGTTGTCTGTCTGAGTTGTCTGTGAAGTGACGCGGGGCAGTGAAAGCCGTATCGGAGCTGTCTTGCTGATGACGCCTTACTTTCACTTACAGCTCGGTTGTTTGTTTGCAGGGTGTAGGCGCCGTGATGTTGTATGTTTGAATGTAGCCGTGACTATTTTTAGTGGTTAGGTTCCTTCCCCATTCCCTTTTTTCTCTCCTCTCTTCCTATACAGGCTTTGTTTCTTCTTCTTCGTGGTTATGTGGCAGTTAAGCATCAGTGTGAACCACTGATGTATTGCTGTCTATGATGATGATGATGATGATGAATGAAGTCACGGCACATATAACTAATAGCTATATGATCTGAGATCCAGTCTGATTTCGAGAAAGAAGGCTCCAGGTAAAACAATGATGAGCCCGATCTCGAAAACTAGTCCTAGCTAAAAATAGTCTGTGCTCGGCACACAGTAGTATCGGACGCTTACTACACAAAGGCGAACGACTTAGGCATTCATATAAGCCATCAAAATGACTATATCAGAGCTATACGTCGATCTGAAGAGGGCGGTCAGATCCGAGTAAAAGGTGTCTTAGGCTCTGCCGTCACTGCAGTCGGTCGGGGCATAAGCAGACTGAAAAGATTTCTGAACAGATGCAACCAACAGCTGGTATTAACAGAACCTATCCTATGGAGGACACAATCTACTGATTACAGGAATCTAATCTACTAATGCAGCCGTTTTACCAAGAAAAATGGTTATCCCAGCTTGATCGGTAGCGGCGGCAGTGGGATCACTCGAAGTGTACAACCGGTAGTGAGTAGACAGTATGGGTGTCATTTCGGTAAGCTGACTACTGTTCTTGTTTCTAACCCTTCAAACGCGGTAGATGCCGGATTTCAATGCGTCCAACGTCCGAGCGACAGTGGCTTAATGACTTACTTGAAAACGACGGAAACGGCTACATCAGCTCGCACTTTTGGCCCAAACAATAGACAAGGAAAGCCGGAAAATGGATAGTATGATACAGAACTTACCTAGAGAGTTTTACTACGATTAGTCACACCTATTGTGGGATCTACACAATATTCACCAGGAACACGCAAATAGGGCGACACGGTTTATATTGCGAGACAACCGATTCAGTATGGAATCAGTAATGGTATGAATATTCATGGTTGTATGTGGGCTGAGATATTACCATAGCGCCTAGATTCACATAGGAGAACGATTATAGTCTACAGTCAAGGCGTTTAGCGCAAAAGCCTGAACCGCAAGATAGCGACTGGATTAAAGTGCACTACAATTATCACCGCTTATTCCGAAAAAAGACACCAGCCTCTTTCCGACTCCAGACCTAGTGGACCAGGAGACTGTGGCTTCTAAGGCCTCTATCCATTGACTTACCTGGCATAAGCAACTCTGTACGTGTGATCACACTGTCCAGTTTAGTCCAACAGATCAATGAAATGCACAATCCATTACACCGCGTCAAGTCTCTCTTATAACCTCATCATTGTTAAATAATCTCACTATACAAGATTAAGTCTAGGTAAACCGAACAGTTTCGCGAAAATACTTAGCATCCAAGCACCGAGAAACGCATCCCAAATGATGAGAAACTGCTCGCACAGTAGCAGCAACAAAAACAACAATGCATGGTGATGCTCAATAGCACTTACCCGAGCATTGTGAAAACTGGCCAGAGTGGTTGACACCGAGGCGAGCAGAACATCCCCTGTCAAGGTGGCCACCTTGTTCCCCGCCTCAAGGTCCTGCTCTATGCTGTGTTCATTCGAATCGCCGGAATGATGTGAAGCGGACAGGGAGCTCAAATTGAAGGATTTTGGATCGATAAGACTTCTGAGTACATAATTATGCAGTAAACGACAGAAAAACAAAAAATGCTCAGCTTTTGGAAGATTAAAAGCATTACGGTGTTTCCGGTTAGAATAAGAAATAATGTTCACAAGTAAACAATCATTAGACGAATCAAAAACGCTATCTAACAATGTCGGTAAGAAAGCGGGGTACACAAGTAGAGGATGGGACGGTCTGCATCTTTATCGGGATCAAACTAAATAGATACGAATGTTTCATGAGATAATTACCTGACCGAGTAAGGTCAATGTGCAAAGACTATTTTGGAAAGCTAGAATAGGCCCACTAAGACATACAATTAAACGCGTTTGCACTATCCATATCGGGCCGGTACAGTAATACAGAGGAGTGGTAGAGCCAGGTCGAGATATCGAGCGGCTCAATACAGAGATTATTGAGACAAGCGGATGGTAATCGTTTGGTCTGTCCGTTAAGTCACGATCAGTAATTAGCTGAAACTTATTACTGATTTACTCCACTCACTCGAGAGCCGGAATACAGATAGCCAGACCGACCATTACAGATCTCAGTCAAGCCTGGAACACGAATGTTTCTATCGAAAACTAGCCTTTGCAATATTTACCAAGCGCACCACGAAATAAAACAGTGGAGAGAATAACACCAGCATCACCAACAGAAGTAGACCAACAGTTGATATACACACTTCAATGTCATGCAACCATAAACAAAGAACAAACAGACCCTAATCCAAAAATGAAAGAATAGGGAAGAGTGCAGCCTAGAAGATGAAGGTAATAGGTTTAAACTCAAAGAAACAACATCAAGATGACTTCACGTTGCAAACGAACAGCTGCGTTGCAAGTGAGGGCTAAGCAGCATCCGACAAGCAGCCTTCTCGCAACTTTCCTCGCTTCGGCTTTTTGACCAGCTAAACAACTGCAACGTTCTTTACAGTAGATACGACCAGCCGGCACCTCCCTTACGGTGTTCAACCATGGACTGTGAACTAAGTGAGCCATAACTCGGAAGACGAGCCCGACCCATGGTGGCGATCTACATGTAACTATCTGCATTTTTCTACGTCGTAATCCTTTTCATACTTCGAATTCTATACCTATCGTCTACGGCGTCGGCCGTGTTTAGTGCGTGGGACGATTAGTTAATAGTGCATAATTCAACCGGGCTAAATTGCTATTTTCTAACTTCATCATTGACCACCCGTTGATACCATCCGATGTGTGCGCCTGCTCGCGTAACATCAAAGGAAAAGCTTTTAGCCAAGGGCGAATACACAGTGTATCGAACATCCCAACACTGTTGCCCACTGGTTTACACAAAGGACATTTCATTTTGTGTACTACCTTATAAGTTAGACTGTGGGGCGCAAACTATGTAAACAAGGCCGGTTGGCTGAAGCATGACCCATATTCCATCCAAAAGAGCCAGAAAAAGTGATATCTGTATATTCCGCATCTGTGTGATAGGGAAGCTTTTCTCGATCACATTTTGAACTATCAACAGACAGGTACATTACTCATCCTCAAAAAATTCGCAATCTTTCCAAGTAATTCGACCAGTTACAATTCTAGCAATCATACAAACCAACTTTGCACTCTGCGACTCACATGCAAGTACTTGGTGCTACCGATGTGCATCAAGATACATATTCACCTTCCCACCAGATATCTACCATCACATCGATTACCCTACTTTTGATTAACTTCAGAACTCAGCTAAGCACAGAAAGATTTATATAACACGGTTAGTGATCAATGATACTCGAGACTCTTCGCCTAAATGCTGCATCGATAGTAATTCTGGTTTACCGAACACCGGCATAGATTATACGTTTGCAGAAATCAGGAATAATTGAGCTAAGCCAACCGAGGTAATAAGTCATGACTCTAAATGGGATGTACCAAAGTTAGTAATAGCAAAAATTAACGTTGTAAAAGCGATGCCGCTGTAACCTGCTAAGCATTGTTCGCCACCACTATGGATCCAACCTGACGGCAGTGGGCACTCTGGCTACAAAGTCGAAGACAATACTTGCAAACTGGACATCTCAAATACAAAAACTAACTAAGATTCAACTTAAGCTGGGTCAAACTGAAGAAATCCCCATTCTACCACAGAGACTGCCATCCAAATTCATCAGTAGCTGTAACCCTTCAACCTGTAATACTGACAACATCAAGGAAACATCGAAATAAACCCGCGAGTCTTCTTTTCATAACATCAAGACTCTGATTCACCTCAAGAAGTTAGTTGAACTATGCACCACGACCAATGTAGAGATGACAGGGTTGAGGGTGCGAGCGATAAACTTTGTCCGTCGGTCAATAATACCGGTTCATTCTACTCACCAACAATAAATCTTCCAAAAGCTTCATCCAGAAGTCTAGCTTAGAAATACCAAGGAATTAACACGTTGAAACAAAACTTCGAATACTGGTATCACATGCACACGACACATTTGAAGCAATGCAAATAATTTTCGAAACACTGGGGTACATAAACCAACAACATCAAGCCATTAGCACGCAGCAAACAACAGACGCCGTGTAGAACAGTCCAAACTTTTCAGTAAGATATACGGGATTCGCAGAAGTCACTTAATACATGAGTATAGATGGCTACCATAAAGACGAAATCAAGCGAAGATAGACAGATAAGAGGACATGTTAGACGGCCCGCGATCACAGCGGAGATATGCACACATATTTAAAAAATACTCCTCGTAAGAAACAAAGTGCAGTCGGGTAGAATGGGTAGACTCATCATCACTGTCATCATAATGGCAGCCAAGAGCCTGACCAGAAGGTACTGTGGCTCGAGCCGCTGCTCACCTCAACAGTGACGTCGAACATCCCAGAAGAAAACGCTACTGAGGAGTTTAAAAATCAATAAAAGAAGACCAAGCGGAAGAACTAGAAATGGTACAGATACAGATACGCCATTGACTGCTACACACCACCATCTCGGATAACGTCTCCAACCAGCGGTTTGAGTGATCACGAGGACCTCATCCAGGCAGGCGACACCTACCAACTTTGTTCAGTGGAGCAGTCAGGGTCTTCATATTTCGTGACCACGTTATTGCCTGACCACCACGCGGTTTCACCCAACTGTTGGTGGTCTCAGTATACAACGTCCGGTACGGTAAACGCTCAGATGACATACAGAGTACGTGACCCAAACATCGCAAGCTGTGCAACCTGAGTAGTTGACCAATTGATCGTGCATCCCGAGCGTTCCGGAATACGCGTCGGCGAACTGCCACAATGATCACGCGATCAATCCACTTAATGTGGTCTATTTGGCGAAGACAACGATGGTCAAACACCGCAAGCCTGTTGATATTTTCCTTGCGAACAGGCTACGTTTCTGAACCATAGAGCAAAACAGAATGTACACAAGCGTTATATACTCTTCAGTTCAGCGACAATCGAACGTCTTTTTGACGCCACAAATGATGCCGGCTGGCAAAGGCAACTCATACCTTTGCTTTCCTCGCTGATATCTCATCAGCAACATTACAAACTGACGAGATAGTGTTGCCCAAATATGTGAGAGTGTCCACAGTTTCGAGAGGATTACCTGCAAGGGAGAAAGTAAAAGTGGAAATGCCCCAGTCTTGAAGCAGAACTTTACACATCGAAGGTGCGAAGCGCATTTCATACAAACCAGCCCGGTCACTCACATTATTCAGTATGGTCTGCATGTCTACGGCAGAGGGGATAAGTAAGACAATGTCGTTCGAATACTCCTGATCGATCAATCTCGCGCCAGAGAGAAGCTCAACAACAAGCTCACTAGACTCCTTAACCACATGCTCTAGAATGTCACCTATAACAAACTTGAATAAGTAGCGGGAGGTTGGAAACCATGGACGAACCCCACTAGAAGTGATTAACGCCCGAGACAGTTGTCCATAAACCCTCATCCTGCCTACAGAGTGAGCATACAGTGATCCCAACGGATTCACCTATTTCCCTGATACTCCCTTGCAAAGAAGACAATTTCAAAGAAAGTTTCGAGCAACTGAACCAAAAGCAACCTTTAGGTCTAAAAACACCGTCGGCCGCCTATATGAGTACCGATGTTCTAAGATCCGTCGCAAGGTAAAAATGTCATCAACGCACCCGCGGCCGGATCAGAATCCTGCCTGTTCTTCACGTATCTGACTTTCTGTGGATTTAGCGAACCGATGTTAAATGGTATCAGTCAGTAAATTGAACACAACAGACACTAGACTGATTCCTCTATGGTGGTCACACAGACTCCGGGTCGCCTTTTCAAAACGGGAATTACTGTTGATGGGTATCAATCACGGGGTACTTTTTCTAATTCCCAAACCGTTTGCAGGAGTTTCGCCAGTTCTGATATCAACCCCTCATTATCATCCTTGAAAAGAGGAGAGAAGAGATCTGATCCAGTAGCCTTATTACGCTTCGATAACTTAAGCTCCAGAGCCACTTCTGCTTCCGACGGAGGGCCGTCTGAAACGCAATAATTGACCATTCCAGTCCCGTTGTTCACAAGATTTTGTTGAGGCCAGTTGAAATGTTCTTCAAAATGTTTAGCCGGCGCGGTTGGCCGGTAATAACTGAACCAACTGTTTCACTTATGGTCTTGCACTAACTCGGCGGCCAGTACAACCACGGATCAGCGGGAAAACCTTCTGCTATTCCCAGATAAAAAGGCCCGTCCCACCTCTTCCGACTTTTCGACCAAGCGGTGCTCACGGTCTTTCCGCAAGCTTTTAGTCAGCTTACGTTTTAGTTTACGACGATTGTCGTCATACTGAGAGCCCGGTGGAATCGAGCGACCCCTGCCCATGAGGTTTGTCGACGTGGCAAGAATCCAGTTCTGTCGCAAATGAACAGCTCCTTCGGAACATACCTGTTCACAGCATGCTTTCATAGCTGCGGCGATTTGTTTCCAGTGTTCGTTAGGATCCTTCATATGACTCGATCTGGGCAACTTGTTTACCAGCGCCTCCTGGTAAGCGTTCTTCACACTCTCCTCGCTCGAATGCCAGTTAAGTACTTTGCATTTACGGGCATATGTACTCTGGGCAAATGACAAAACAAAACGAGCACGCACAACAGCATGATGAGTTCAGGTGATTACTGCAAAAGACAAGACAATCCTTAACAGAGTGACACCGCCTGTAACTGACTGCTACACGATCAAATTGTGTCCACGGCTGAGAAGCACAGGGAGGCTTCCATGTAACACAGTGCCTCTTCTTGTGTTGGAATGCGGCGCTCGAAATATAGAGACCGTAAGATGCGCACAGCTGCAGCAGCTTTCCCCACTGTCAATGCGTTGTGCCTCGACACCAAACATGCCTTCCAGCCGCTTCCCCTCTGGAGAAAGACCGCCAAGCTGAACATTAAAATCATCCGATAGTATAATGGTGTCTGAGTGATCAGGGTAAACTATAGGTGAACATGATAACGAGTTCGAAGAGGACAAATCAGAACAAGGAATTATTGAAACAAATAAACAACACACATCATTGGTCGCGCAAAGTGATCTACCTCTTTAAAACCGCAATACCTCGGAAAGGGCGGCTTACTATGTATTCCGTTTAATGTTTTGGTTTGCCTTAACTAACACGTCAGCTGTTTCATTTCATGGTGGTTCTTTCCTAGCCTCAATTTACATGTTTCAGACCTGCCGAGAGCCACTACTTTACTAGAGGTAGTGAAAGCAATAAAAATTTGACAATCCCTCGAATTATCATCGTCAAACATCCAGATAGACTGCCACTTTAGCTTTCCATCGGATGAAATGTCCATCCACAATCGGGTTCTGGATTAATGACTTATTCAGCATGCTATGTGTAATCGATCACGGTCACCGCATGTCTCACGTGACAGATCTCTTAAATTCCACGAGATGTTCTCGTGAGGACTTAATCCAATAGTACGTAGTGGATGTAGGAAATTGCACCCTCGGTTATTTAGAATGAAAAGAATGAACGATACCAGCAGAAGTTGTCGGTTGTGGTTCATGTTCACTTTTTGCAGGCAGTGTACAACGGTGAATGATAAACATGTACGTCACAGTGCAAAAGGCAATACTAAAATTGAGACTGGAGTCACACAAAAACAAACACTTAACGGATTTTTCTTAAACGAAACTGTCATCATGAGCGACCATTGTGGTAATTTGGGAATACCTCGACTTACTTATGAATGGTTATAGCTAAATGTATGGTTTCAAACAGCTCAGCTAGGCTCCGGTGTTGACTAAACAATTTTGTAGGGCTAGCAGCTACTCCAGCGTGGCATTGTCCCACAAGCAGGATGATCAATCCATTAGAAGCGCGCTGGCCAGACGTTACGGTTCCTCCTGGTTCGGTAATTGCGCTCGAGGGGGGAAGAAACGGATAAGAAACGGACTTGCCCCGTAAACAAGCACGTACAACTTCAAAAAATGGATGATCCACGGAGGCAGCCAAGCGCCTGGCACGTGCTGCTAAAAAACCGACTTCTGATGTTAACAAAGAACGTAGATTGATGAATGGAGGTGGGCCTCCTAAAAGTTTTTCCGCGCGTGTGATAAGCTCAAACCATTTAGACTGCATTTTGAGGAGGAACTAGAAAAGACAATTGGGAGGCGTTTTAGAGATTTGATTGCGCTGAATGTGGATTAACGGAGGCCGCTACACAAGGATTTGCACCAATAAGTAAATTTTCCAAGTCAAGTTCACACCAACGAGCTTCAGCAGCCAGCTCTGGAGGTAAATTTCCGGGAATTCGCTGCTTGTCCAAAGGTTGTGGCTCCGGATCGGGCAAAAAGGACGGGTGAACGGAAATTTGTTCGAAAGGTAGTAAATCTTCGCGCCAATCTAGACTGGCCAGATCTATTAGAGGTCCATCCGTGATGTATTCACCATCGGACATCTGTAACCTGTAAGGGAACGGACCTAGATAGAGTTCGATTCACGGCCTTTAAAACTTGTGGACTATGCGCGAGCAACTTTTGATGAGCACAACAAAAATCATCAAATGACTGCAGAATGTATCTTGGTCAATGAAAAGGGCTTCAACGCAAAACTGTCCCCAATATCACAAAATGGTAAGCATTGGCATAATCAACCATAAATATTTTCATGTGATGCAGTCAAAATGACTCCACTTCCATAGTCCCCCGAAAGACAATCTGCAGACGTGTACAATAGCTCGCCAAGATACACGCAGGTGGAAGTAATGTGCAAAAATATTGTGGAAAGAGGTATGTGGCGATAGTTTAAAAATTACATTGCACACATGTAGAGGTGTTCCATTTATCCTAGCAAAACATGATGCTGTACGACAAACAATACAAAAATACCACTGTCGAATGACAACTGTTGTCTTCGAAGCATGACACTCTCGGGTCACTGTGGAATCAGTTCTAAAATTCACTAGTTTTTGGTCAAACAGCCTAGTCCACGAAGAATAGTATAGTCACACATTGCACTTAATTCGACCGGCTTAAAACAATTGGGAGTAGTGATAGCAAACACAAGGGAGTAAAATAGGTAGGGGGTGAAGAAAGTAAACAAATAAATAGATAATAAAATTAATAATAATAATAATAATAACGATAAATAGTTAATGAACCAGATACAATGGAACGCACAAACGCACTACTGATTGCGGATCTATCTATAATCAGAGCTCATCTGCTCACAAAAATAATGTACTCAGATGGAAATCGAACGACAAACAGCACCGGCAGTCAAATCATACAGGTCACAACAGTGAAGCGACCCAAACGAGCACTGGTTAAAAATCTCAACAACTCCTTGTGAAGAGGTCGATCCTAAAAGAACGCCGCAGGTAAGACAGAGGAGGATTTAGGTTGATTCAACATACCTTATGGACCTGACTCTGAATGCGAAAAAGGTAAGTGTGAGATTAATCGCAAACTTACGAAGAGTCTGCTTAAGGACCGCAAGGTTTAATTTTCTAAGCAAGTCAAAGAGGTGAAGAAAGCATTTTTATCAGGAATTAGCTGACTGTTGTTTGTGGTGAATGATGGTTGTACTGATCATCCACAATGTGTTAATGAGACTGTATGTGAAAAAAGGCTCATGAATTTACAGCTTGTGTCAGCGACTTGACCGATAAACTGAAACCTTTGAGGAACGGTTCAACTAGCCTGAGTCAGCAAATTCATCTGTGGATGACGGTAGTGAGACTAGTTACGACATTTAAGATGATCCTCCGTCGGAAACTGTCATGAACGGCTCGAGACAAAATGATCTCAGTTGTGACGCGCAACACGGCGCTCACCAAAAAGTCAAACAAGTGCACCGGGAAGGACATATGCATGAACCGAACAACAACCCTAGAACATGTCATGGGGTGACCAACACAGTCGTCGGTAAAGGCCGAAGCCAAGCTACTGAAGCCAAACCACTAAGGCCAGTGGCTGTGTTGATTTCATATATAATGCCCTATTAACAATACACAAAACAACTTTGGTCGTGCCTCATTGCTGAGTCTTTTGCAATCAGTCGGGATAGCCTGAGGTCGTATTAACCAGCGTTACAACAGAAACTGAAATGGTTTTGGAACCTAAATTTAAACGTAATAAAGCCCCAGGTTCGGAGCTTCTTTTATCAACACTTCTCAAAAATGATGGCGAAAGATTGCTACCTAAACTGATCACACCCATTCATTCCACAGGGAGAACTAGAGAGGTGCCTGGTGAATGATGCTTAGCAGCAATCATCCTCATTTGCAAAAAAGGCGCCAGGGCATCATACGATAACCACAGAGGTTTAAGCCTTGTCACTATCGCATCCAAGCTGCTCAGAAATCTCGTACTGCGGCGGCATCTGATATATACAGAATCAGATAAGAGAACAGACAGGTCATTGGTCTGACCGCAGGTGTATCGATTATATCGTCACCTTGCGACAGCCAATGACGATGATGCCTTTGGAACTAAGAGCTGTCCGAGACGCTCTTTGGGGCTGTCTCCATCGCAAGAGTCCCAGTGAAATATGTCAATTTACTGAAATCATTGTATGCCAGCTGTGAATGCAGAATGCGCGGTTCTGGGAAACTATCTCCAGCGTTCTTCACGCCAAGTGGCGTTCGTCAGGGGTGTGGGATCTCCCCCTTCCTCTTCAATTGTGTGAGGGATGACATTCTCGAGGGGTTGCTCACACATTTCAAAGATCACAGAGTGTAGCACCTGCCAGCTAGTAAGCTGGCTGATACTGAGTATGCGGACTGTGTCGCCTTATTTAGTTTTTCTGCAGAGAGCATGTAGAATATACTGCATCGGATATGGCTGCTTGTATGGTATGCACTTTGCAGCTTCAAAGAGCAAAGTGTTGTCACACGATTGAGTTGGCACTGAGTCTACGTTCGTTATTGCCAACAAGCTGCTGGATACTGTTGATCGCTGCTCGCTGCCAATAAATATTCCAAAAGCTTCATCCAGAAGTCTAGCTTAGAAAT
>JTDE01000216.1:153894-169244 GCA_014338405.1 Paragonimus skrjabini miyazakii | reverse complement strand
CACATCCTTCGTACTAAATCATCCAGCGAGACCTGACGTGATTCGACCAGGTTTACACAACGCTCATTTCGGGGTATGGTACGACACGGACCTCGGAGACTCCAGCCGAAAATGGTCTTACTCGCATAAGGCTCACTACCACTTCCCAATCTCTGTTCCAGTACCCAGTGTGCCTCTGGGACGTCGCATCCTATCAGAATCCCTACACCGTTCTCAGTTAACCTTTCATACGAAAGGTCCCTAACGTGAGCCCACTTATCTACCTCAGATTGCTGGACGACATCAACCTGCGTCAGTGGCAGCTGTTTTACCGTATAAACTGAACCGGCTGTAACAGAATGCGTCTGATCCAAGGATTGTAACTCAACCGACTAAAGCCTGTTGAAGTATGCGAAGTTAGAAGTAGTAAAGATTCAGTGTGGTCAGACTGTTGAATACCTTAACGGGGATCGTGCTTCAGGTTGTGATGTCGTGTATTGATGCTTAAGTTTAGTAAGTAAAATAATAGTTAGCTGAATATGAACCAATACCGGAACTCTGTAACAAAGACGAACGGGCGTGGCCGGATAAGTTCGGAATGAGTTTAGACTAAGTAAGACGGCCCACTAAGAAGAGATCACCGTAAGGTCGTGTAAATTACCACGTACACCCGGGAACATCGTGGGAGGCGAGCGACCGAGCGGCCTGGGGAACAAAACAGTGTTGCACGACAACTGATGCGTGCTGGCAAAATGTGTCACAGTTTGTCAACCAAGTAAATGCAACAAAAGACAGGACATTCTGGGATTCGGTGCAGGGCCGGGGGGCTAGATTCTTTTGCTGACATCGCACAAGTATCAGCTTTCCCGTTAGATCGTTATAAGAACCTGGTACAGTACTTTTTCCTACAATCACGTTGTCACTGTTAGTGCAATATAACATAAGAAATGTTTTCGCTCAACGTTGCATTTTAGTGGTGAAATGAGAAGGAGAATTGCGATCATAACAAGCGCCCCGGTCGCTTTTAAAAGTCACCTTGACAACACAATTGTTTGCTAACATTCTATTACAAGGACGTCAACATTATAGACCGTAGTAAAGATGAGAGTTAACTAACTGGAGAAGTCATGGTGTTCAGTGAAAGCCGTTCAAGACATCGGTCAAATTGATCGACAAAGGAAGTCGGTGCAGTAGTAAATAATGTAACTCAATGACAGTTGCACTCACCGCAATAGCTGGACAGTTGACGAAAGCACAGGGTCGTACAAAAACTAATTTCTTCACGAGGCACATAGATTATTTTACGTTACTTTTAGTGATTGGCGCGATTGTAGCAACCTTATTAGTTTTTGTCAACTATGTTAGAGTTACGAGTGCCATTTTTACTCCCTTCGTTTTTAATCTTTGTATGTACTTAAACATCTGTTTGAACGAGTGGAGATACTGACAACTACCCCGCGCACTCGAACGTACGACCCCCGTTTGTCGCTCCGCTCTGTTATCGCTTCGTATTTGTATCCGTTTACTCCCACACTGACCTCGCAGGTCGACAAAATACTATTTGTCTACTCGCTGTATTATTCTCAACCGGTTGTCTTCGGTTTGCTCGATCCTACAAATTAGTGAGCCTGTGTAAGTTGTATATTATCGTGTACATTCGACTCCACTAATTTCCCCACTTCATATTACGTTTCGAATGCGTATAGTCTACACGAATATAGTTATTTATAATTTATATCGTTCGCATCTACTCAGTCGCCATAGACATTAAGTCTGAATGTTCGTCTTCCGTATCGCTGATCACCTTAACTGTTCCAGCTTTCGGAGATCTTGATTCAAAGCTGCGGCTTGCCGTGTTGGAAATAGAGTTTAACAACCGGCGTATAACAAGCGATACGGACAAGTTTTCGCAACTTAAACCGCGCCTCCTCCGAGACATGTTAAACCTAGTGAGCGACATATTACTAGGCGCAGCTACTGATCGCTACGAGGTGGCTAAACAAAGAACTCTTAAGGAACCACAGTCGCCTGAAAAAATGCGTCTGGAGCAACTGTTCCAACGGTTACAGTTAGGGGACAAGAAACCATCAACAGGCAGTGGGTAAGTCGCAGTTGCTCGAGTCTCTTTTACAAGAGTTGTGGATGCAGCAACTGCCCGAGTATAAACAAGGGCTATTGTCCGTGTTACCCGCACGTCCGTTAAGTGATCTGGCGGCTTCTGCCGACATAGTACATGAACGTCTTCGAGTCGCGGCACCATCACCATCAGTGGAGCGAGTGGGTATCTCCAACAGCCCCGCGGATAGTTCGTTAACCGCCAAGGGCGCCGAAATAATGGTGCTGCGCAAGGCACTTGAATGTCGCGAACGCAATTCTGAGGAACCAAACGTCGAGATAGCGCAGCTGAGACGTGAGCTGGCGGATCTTCGTGCCAGCATTCGGCGTACTAAGTCACCATCAAAAACTTCTCCCACACGTGCTCGATCACCACCCGAACTGAAGTCTAGCGATCTTTGTTGGTACCATGAGACATATGGTGATAACGCTAAACGATGTCGATCACCGTGTAGCCGTCGTGGTAACAAACGTTTAAACTAGCAGGCCGGCATGTTTTAGCGACGACAGCCACAAGCCAGTCAAACAACAGTCGCCTATTCTTTCTAAACGATTTGACCCCTAAAATGCATTTCCTACTCGATACGGGAGAGGAGGCTAGTGTCATCCCTCATTTGATAGCGGATGCACAATCAGAATCTGACACTACACTCCGAGCAGCAAACGGTACGCCCATTAGAACCTTCGGCCGTCAATTGTTGAGTAGAAACTTCGGTCTTCGACGCGATTTTCGCTGGGTTTTCGTAGTAGATGTCATACATCTCCATACTATCGGGATCGATTCCCTCCGACATTTTGACTTGCTGGCCGACGCACATCGATCGCGTTTGCTTGACACTTCGACAAGACTAGAAGTTCGGGGTAAGCCGTCGCATACGGCAGTGATCAGTCCATTGCTAGCCAATCCCGTAGTTGGCGAACCATATGGGAAACTGTTATCCGAATTCCCTCAACTGGTCCGCCCCGTCACCGAACTACCGGCCGTAACAACCGACGTCGCGCATCACATTGTCACACGGGGGCCGCCAGTTCGAAGTCGTCTATGGCGATTAGCTCCCGATAAGCTCAAGATTGCCGGAGCCGAATTTGAGCATATACTTCACCTTGCCATTATCCGTCTGTCTGATATTCCATGGGCTTCACCGTTGCACATGGTGTTCAAAAAGACTGACAACGACTGGCGCCCATGTAGTGACTATCGAGCATTGAACAACACGACCACTTCCAACAGGTACCCAATTCCACAGATTCAAGACTTGACAGCAAACCTATCAGGAACGGAGATATTCACATACTAGACCTAGTGCGTGCGTATAACTAGATTTCTGTAGCCCCCGAAGACGTCGCGAAAACAGCGGTGGTAGCAACGATCGGACGTGTGTCGTGGACTAAACGGTGTTTATCCGTAATCGAATGACATCTTGTTCACTAGCTCCTCACATGAGGAACCTTGAGCGCACTCGCCTTCATTATTTGCCCTTTTGTCACATCATGGAGTGACTCTACTCTCAGCTAGGTGTCCGACAGGGGTGTCCAGCGTAACCTTCCTGGGTCACAGTATATCCACCAGCGGGATCAAATTTGTCCTTGACAAAGTGGAGGCAATAATGGACTACCCGGAGCTCACATCACTCAAGCAACTTCACCGTTTCGATGGTCTGGTGAATTTTTATCGTCGTTTAATTCCTAATTGTGCACATTTAATGCAACCACTCACCGACCTGCTCAGGGGCAAGGTTCGCTCATTTTCGTTTACAACGACTGCAAAAAAGGCCTTCGTTAATTTAAAAACAGCTATCGCCAATATAGCGTCGTTGTTACAGCATCACCCGTACGCCTCTTTGGCGCTAACTGTGGATGCATCAGATGTGGCCGTAGGGGCAGTCCTGCAACAACAACTCGGTGTCGACTGGTGCCCATTAGCCTTTTTCTCTAAACGTTTACAACCAGCTGAATCGTGGTAAAGCGCATTCGGAAAGGAGTTGTTGGCGGTATATCTGGGTGTCCGCCATTTTCGACACGTCCTCGAAGGCAGGGACTTCATCGACTTCACAGACCATAAGCCACTAACGTACGCTCTGCGCTCGATAACCAACAATAACTCCCCCAGAGGAACCCGATATCTGGATTGTATCGCTCAGTTCACCACTGATATCCGTCACATTTCAGGTATTGCGAACCCAGTCGCCGATGCTCTTTCGCGCGTCAATGCTGCAACGAGCACGGCAGACAGCTCAATCGATCTGGTAGCAGTCGCAGCTGCACAGGACAACGATCCGGAGATAGAACAACTTCGTCGGTCCAGTTCCCTCAAGCTTGAGAGAGTTCCCATGAATTCATCCGAAGGGATGATTAGTTGCGACACTTCACAAGGCATCCATCACCCGGTTATTCCACTGGCTTTCCGCCGCTGAATTTTTGACATGTTGCACAACATGTCTCACTCAGGCATACGTTCGATAGTCAAAATGATCACCGAGCGCCTTGTTCGGCACAGTGTCAATCGCGACGTTCGCACATAGGCTAAAGCGTGCATACAATGCCAACGGTCTAAAATTCGTCGTCACTTGCGTACCCCAGTAGGGGGTTTTGCAGCTCCCGATGAGCGTTTCTACCACGTGCACGATGACCTAGTCGGACATTTGCCACCCCCAAATGGGTGTACATTTATCTTGACATGTGTAGATAGATTTACACGTTGGCCGGAAGCAATACTCACTACGAATTGCTCATCGGAAATTGTTGCGCAAGCATTCCCAGAACGTTGGGCTGCCCAGTTTGGTTGTCCCGCCGTAGTGACCACCAATCGCGGGTCACATTCTCACTCAGCCTTCACGTCACTTCTCAACACACTAGGCTGTAGTCGAATTCGAACAACAGCTTACCATCAGGTGGCCAACGGGCTAGTTGAACGTTTTCATCGGCAATTGAAATGTTCGTTATCCATTAGCAACAACCCTTCGTGGCACGAGGTTTAGCCATTAGTCTCGTCAGATATCCCAAACACACTAAAGGCCGACCTGCAAACCATCTCCCCCAAGTTAGTCTATGGATGCTCAGTACGTTTACCCGGAGAGATGGTTGCTCCACGCGCAACGGGACCCATCAACTTCGCGGATTACGGCGAGCGGTTGGCCTAGCACATGAGACGACTCCGACCGACCCCACCAAGAGAACAGACGATGCCAACGTACGTTGATTCTCGTCTGTCAACTTGTCCTCACGTTTTGATGCGTGCGGTTTCTCCCCAGTGACATTTACACCCGCCGTATACAGGTCCATTCCGCGTACTCACGCGCCATGACAAGACTTCCGTGTTGGAATGTAAGGGTGAACGCGAGGTTATCTCTATCAATAGATTTAAGCCAGCGGTTTTAGAGACACCTGATGTGAACATTGGTTCGCAACCAACAACATCCTCAACAGCTAGTGCATTGCTTAAGGTTGGTGCAGATCCGGTTTCGGTTACGACCCTGCCTGCCTCGTCGGAGCCAACCCTCCATAACAGACGTGATCGAGAGTTGCGGAGGCCGGCGCGAGTTGCAGACCATGTGGACGTCCGCCATATCTAGTTTTCATGGTTGTGGTTGCATTTTCTTACCGAGTAAATTTAAGATAGCACCACCTACAGCGAACGCGATCAGCGAGATTTCAAAGAAAAAAACTATAAAAAGGATGAAAAAATTCTCATCCTTTCGGACATAATGGACGCAGAAAATAGGTGAAATTAGCGTCTTCCACTAATAACTACTGTATATTTTAGGTACTGACAGGTAACCGGGACGCCGGGGTCGCGCACCGTGAGAGGACGCTAGAAAATTCGACACTCTGCAGGGACTGCATAAGACGGACACGAACATGGCTTCGACCCTACTAGATCGACTACAGCTGGCCCGTCCCCAATTCCCCTGCTTGCATGTGGTCATTAGCCTTCCAAACCGTGCTCTCCCAATCCACTTCCAATTATTCTCCTTCCTTCTTTTACCGGCCGTCGACGCGAGCTGTGTGACAAGAGTAAATTGGACCATTCATGCTCGTGTCAACGGTCCCGGCTAACTGAAACACTGCAACGTTTACAAAGTCAACACTTTGGTTGTCTTCTAGGAGGGGAGCTCTGTAGCGAACCTATTCGTTATTGTCAACTATGTTAGAGTTACGAGTACAATTTGCACTCTTTTCGTTTCTAACTTTTGTATGTACTTAAACATCTGTTTGAACGAGTAGAGATACCGACAAATACCTCGCACACTCGAACGTACGACCCCACTGCGTGCACGCCTGTTGCTCCGCTCTGTAATCGTTTCGTCTTGGTATTTGTTTACTCTCGCGTTGACCTCGCAGTTCGACAATATACTCTTTGTTTGTTCGTTGTGTTGTTATCAACCGGTCTTCTTCGGTTCGCTCGATCCTACAAGATTCAGTCAGTCGATGGAAAGGAAAGGAAGCGAGTACAGCACTTTACACTCTCAAGGCACGTGGGACAAATAATTTATTAAAACGATACTACGGATACAAGTAATGGAAACAACTCACTTGTATAGAATAGTAGGAACTAACAAACATGTACAAGAAAAATCATAAAATAGGGTCATAAAAGGTCTGTATTATCAAATGGATCTCAGTAACCAAAAGAATGCGAGCATGTACAAAATAACCTATGCACCATACCATTCAATCGCAAACCCTAGAAAAAAGAGTGCATTTCTCGTTTCGGAGAACTACGGATGCAGATGAGCGATACTATGGAAGTGTGTAACGCACCGTGCTGCCGTGTTGTTGGCGGCATTTTGGTTTCGATCGTGTAAGCTGTGTGCATTTCTTACTGGGCCTTTGGCTCACGCTTGTTTTTACTTTCTTTTTTCACATGACCATCGTTGGAACCTTTACTTCAGAAGAACGCCAAATCCCGGAATCTCCGCGTCGCTCAAGGTTGAATTACGAATGTAACGGATACACGAAACCACAACGTCTGGCTTACCTGTTACAAGTGACTCGACGTTGAAGGATATTGACCAGTAAGCACTACCAATAAAAACTGTTGTTTAATGAACTTCTGGCGAACCCATATATGACCATGAAATGAGGCGGTCTTTTTAATGAGCGTCATATGAAGCTGCGCGAAATGGAGAATGTTAACATAATAAATCAGCTTAATTCATTTATTGAGAAAAAATGTAATACACTTTGCGCAGATTGCAGATCAACTTCCATCAAGTTTGTATCGTTAACATTTGGTGTGTTTATATGTGGAAGATGTGCCTGTAAGCTTGAAAAGAATTCCATATTTTTTTAATTTTGAAACCATTCTAGCTGTACACGAAACTCTCAATGAGGATGTGCGTCCTGTAAACCTCAGCAAATCAAATACCGACACATGGAACGAAAATGCTGTTAAGAGATTGATTGATCTTGGTGGCAATGATGAAATTAATGGAAAACTAGAAGCTGAGTTACCACATTACTATCGACGGCCATGGCCTACGGCGAATTGTCCATCTTTCTTAATCGAAGTATTTATTAAGTCAAAGTATGTACACGAAGAATTCAGTAAGGGTGCAATTGCAAGAAATGCGCAGTGTCAGTTTGCGTGTGCGGAGAAATCTGGGATATTATTGAAAAAACTGCGCGATTCAGATAATTTCTGTGAGCGCTTTTTTGAATTGTCTGTCGAAAGAAATTATTTGAAGTATTTCATCAAACCTGGAGATTCAGAACCAAAGGAAACGTTGCCCCTGGAAAAGCTAAATATGACATTCATCGATCATTATGCTTTCGATGTTCCGCCTCATACTGCTCTTATTCAGTTTGTACAAGAAGGATCAACAAGGCACTTGTTTCTACGGTCTGATGATAGCCGAACAATTATCAACTGGTACAATGCTATCCGTCTGGGGAAATATCATCGCATCTGTTTAAATTACACCTGTATGGGACTTAGTTTCTCCGCATCTGAAGTTGCTGCAACGCTTACCCGCGACCTTGATATGACCGGCTGGCTAAGCAAAACTGGGCCTCGGAAGACGGATGCATGGAGACGAAGGTGGTGCATGCTTTCTCAGAGGCATTTATTGTATACGGACAAACCATTGAGTGCTTTCGCAAAAGGTGAGCTGTTCATAGGATCTAGTGGAGACGGATTCTCTGTGTCGTCCGGTACACCAGAGAACTGGAAACGACATACAGGATACGCGTTTACTATCTACACTACTGTCAGACCATTCGTATTTGTCAGCGATTCCCAAGAAGAACAACTCAAATGGATAACAGCTATGCAAGAGATAATGAATAAACCGTTGACACTGGACGAAACTAAAAGAGCAGCATACATCATTAATAAACATTTAAATATGTAGAATATCGTAAACGAGAGGCAAGTATGTTAAGAAACACCCAAAATGTGGTTGATGCATATATATTCTGTAATATATTTATGTCTTTACAACATCGATCGTTGCTTTGTAATAATACTACCTCATTGTAAAATGTTCATCTTTTGCTATATTTCATTGAAGCAATTACGAGAACCAGAATTTTAAAAATTTCTAGGTATGACTGAAACGTAATGCTCAGTTAATGGACGAAAGGCTCATGACAAAAATAACGTTATTGGTTTAATTGCCAGGTTTTTGTGAGCTTGCGCGTAACAAGTTCTTTTGCTTTGCAGTCAGTGCCTAGTAAAAGGAAATGAGTTGCTATATCCTGAGCTGTGCGTCTTTAGATACGTAATGATTGGTTGATCAGTTGCAAGACATTGTAAACTGGGCTTCCAATGCAGTCTGAAGATATTATACTATCCAGCTGTCTGTTCCTAAAATAATTGTTTACAAAACACGTGACTGCTTATTCAGTAACAATTTTTTTACGCATCATTAATCACACTGCACTGTTTCTGCTATAACAGCGACAATTTCTGGGTAGTACGGGAATTAATTGGTCTAAAATTATACTTCAAGAAGCCATGTTTCAACTACGTGTAAGTAATTCTGTCGAGCAGAACATAAAAAGAACAGTGGTTTATTGAACGACATTTTGTGACTGTTCTACTTTATTCTTATTGTGTATTCATTAACAGTTTGTTGGTTTACAGTCGTCTGTTTCGAGTGCATGGTTGCTTTTTACTAAAAATGGATAAAATTTAACAGCAAATCAAAATACCTCTTTCGTAAAAATCTCCACTTTGTCAGTTGATTAAAGCGCGTCTCTGATTATTTCCTTCTCCTGTCCAGTTCATTTCAATGATTTACTATATTACTATATTGAAAACAGGAAAATCAAACTCTCTTGTCAGATTTCACGCGCTTTCAAAATAGACACCGAAATTTTGTCAACAATAAGACCACAATAATATATATGTCTTCCAAATTTGCTAGTTACCCGTAACGCTTGGTTACTGTCCAAACAAAGAGAAACATTTTGTGAAAACGCGGAAGCTCTATAGCATGCGCAGTCACCTAAAAAAGAACCATATCAGTAATTGGATCCAAAAGTTACTGTAAGACCCGATATGATTACTTTACCTATTAATATATATTTTACTTATCGTCTCTGGTAAATATATTACCTTCCACACGCCACGCCGAAGACTACTGCAATGTTTTGGTTTTCGATCTAGAATATATTTACTGCATCTAACAGTTGTGCGCAAGCTGATGTGTTATGAGATAAAATCCGCTATCATTTGTCATCATTGAATTTGTGGATAACAATACTTAACTAAGGAAAATCGTTTTATTTTTTCAAGTTCTTCGATTAGAAGTATATCTGTAGCTAGAACTGGACCGAGCGTTCTTTCCATCACATTTTGAATTCTAACTTTTGAGAATTAAGCTGGAATCAAGAGTTTACCTATTGTATGGAACAATAATCGTTTTCTTCAACCATCTAAAAGTAGTAGGCTAGTCTGTTTACACTGTCTGTCTAATGTAGAAGAATGTACATTATCGTGCGCTTACGTCGTTGTCAAGTGCGTCCTCAAGCGAATTTTACTTGAATTTGTCTTGATTATTTGTAAACCAGACTTCAATTATTGTCTTACATCCACAGGTATCACAAGCCAAGAATTGAAGGCGGAGGTTAATTATCCATTGGGATCCGGTAACCTAGTTGTGATTTTTTGAATAACTCTCTTGAGTGAATTACCATACGTCCTTCGAACTAGAAGGGAGACTAGTATATTTTTGCTGCAGACTTTTGCAAGAAAACTAATAAATGTCACGGCTTAGTCAATCATATTAACGTAGATATGTCGCTGAACGTTCCTTTTGCTTTGAGTGTTTACAATTCCCTTTTGTGTAAACTCTTCTACTCAGTGTGTGCGGGATTTCAAATCTACAGCTCTTCTTGTGACTGCCTATTTACCTGGCTTACTAATCATTTCTACCCAGCCGAAAAACGTTTAATTTCTCCTTTGGTGTCCAACTTGTTAAGCTACTCCGATCTGACGTGACTTACTCATGTAGAAATCTGAGGTACTGCTGATAAGTTCTAACAGATGCCATTGTCAGTCATGGAATCTATGGGGTGCCTCTTTTAAACCTAACGTTGGATAAATAGCTGTTAACGGAACAGCACAAAACCCTGTGGCCTTTATGTGACCTCTTTTTGTTCAGGTCAAATAAGGAAAGATGGTATTAGTGAATTCTTCGCGGTAGCCCTTGGTGAAATAAGACTTGAGTTGAACTACACACGGACTAAAAGTGGGCTTATTGAATAATTCAGTAAATGTAAATTGATGGTCTACATCTACGTACGACGTGGAGTCCACCGAATTTTTCCCAGGCGATCTCGAATGACTGTATTGAAGGCTGGGATTCACATTTCGCTAGCTTGGTAGCGATGTAAGCTGATATATGGCGCCACATTCAACATGATGAAATTCGTTGTTGTTAAAAGAGTGCTGCTTACCGTAACGATGCCTACTTAGGAATCAGACGTCTGTTGTAAGGTGGACGTACCGCATTCTACAAAGTAATTTAATATATGTCCTATATACAATATTACCAAACGTATTTAACGCACTAGTTGAACATACATGGATTTTGGTCACGGATTCATTTTATAACGGTTGAAAGTCTCCATAGTCTGAGTCATTAGTAGAAGGGGTGTTGAAAATACTCTGAATTTACTCAAAAGAAACGATACTTTGGCTGTTTATTTTTTTCATCCCAATTTGAATTGTCAACTTCTGTGGCTAAGCAGAGGTCATAAGATAGATTCGTATACACTGCTACTTGTTGGTTGCTGTAATATACGCCGCTCAAACAGAAAAAAATTGTAGATGGATTTTAGTGCTGTATTACAGATATATAGCACAGCGCATTATGAAAGACGTAATTAACTTTCACGTAGGTTTGTAATTGCTGTAGAAAGATATAGTTTTAACAGCCGTGGCCCAGATTACATAATATTTTGGAGTATTTGAGAGTTAGTGTGAGTGTTTTCTGCACTTGTGTGCTGGAGGTGATTCACCTTCAGCAAGCATCAACGTCCACCCTGAGAAATGTTCAGAAGTCACCTGGCGACAGTCAGCACGAAAATTTTTCGGAACAAACCTGAAAAAATAACAAGCGGACACAGTGGGTTCATCGTATTTTTGGATTACGGGTTTACATAAAAGGCTATTAGAAAGCATCTTGCATCAACAGTGAGTTGTGCTTGATGATTAAGGTCATATAATTTACGGCGTCACGTGTGTTCACCTCCTAGAGTATACAACGTTTTGGTGCAGCGACTACACTGCTGAGCTACATGCATAAACTACTGTTTTATATGTAGGGTAACATAAATGCTTTAGACCACTTTATTGAGATTTATCAACCCGCTGCTTAAAAGATTTGTCGAAAAAAGTGAATATCGTGGGGATATTTTATCCGAAAGAGCGTATACTCCAACTCGTCAAGTTATTTTTCTATTAGTAAATGATAATCTGATGGACACCAAACGATTTTGGGTACTACAGGTTGTTGCAACCTTTAACTTTCGAACACTTTTTCAAGGCATTCAAGCAGTAGAAATAATGAATCCCTATAGATATGAAGCATGTTACGAGGCAAATGACTGACCTATCCATAAGTTTTGATAAAATTGAAGGAGCTAGACCAAGTTTGACTAACTGTCGTAAAATCGATTAACTCTCATAGTACTTCCGCACACTCCGGGTTCTGTACTCCTTTTTTCTATCAAAGCAAAAGTTTCATATGGAGTAAGGCGACAAAAGTGAGGAAAAGTTTGAATTCCGGATGAAGTTATTTCAGCTCTGTTAACAAATGTCGAGTTAACAACAGGCAGACTACGAATACACCTAAATTCAATGAAATATGTTTACTTATTTGGTGCATTGTTAATGTCACACACATTTGCTAGATAAACCTACGCAGCGTAAGTAATATTTATCACAGAATGTTTACTAATTTCTGCTACGTCGTAACTGTTTCCTTTTAATTCTTGACGTGGATTGTAATCAACAGAAACCTGCATTTTTATGAGGTTAAGTGAGGTTTTATACCAGAATGATATTATTTTTGTTTCATACTGGAAGTTCGTTGCGCGTATATTTCTGTACATATCCGAGCATTATTGTCTTTTTGGTTCAATCAACTGTTGGATTGATTCATAACAAGTGGTAATGGAAAGTTCTGTTTGTATAACTTTCCGTTTGTGTGTTCTAATTTAGGTGACCTTTGGTGTTGACAAGATGTTAGTTTTCCTGTGAACGGTTTAGGTTATAACGCAAGGTACCAACCATCTTGCTCAAAAGCTAAAAACTTTAAAAGGAGCTTTTTACAGATAAGGATATAGAATTGTTTGCAGTACACTACATTTTTTAAAATCATCCGTGACACTTAAAAGTACAGTGGTATATATATATTCCCTAACAAATCACGACAAAGTGTCCGGTGTACGTCACCCAAACAAAACTGTCGTGCTCCGTGTACTTCTGTAGGTTGAAAACAGAATGCGTGTTACTTCACCAGCGGATTTCGTGGGTGGAGCATAATTAGCCATTGCTTCCTAGTGAAAAGTACGTGATCGAGGTTAACAGTATGCAATGGTTTTGATGTAACTCACGGTTCAGTTAACTGACTCTCGCCTCCTCATTAAGTGGTTGATGAGTGTAAACAATAACAGTTGGCCAAACTGTCTGATATGACTCATGACTGTGGTTAGCAGCACAGTTTCTGAAAAGTACAATTTAGCAAACAAGCTTGTTTTCAGCGCTTTATCACCAAGCTAGATACATCATATCCACGGTCCAATCCTACGTGAAAGCCAATAATGAAGCTATCACAAGAGGCGGATTTATTAATAAGACCATCCAAATTAGGCTGTTGTCACAAAGCCATTCGAATAATGGGTGTTTGCAGACTCAAAAAGTTAGGATCTAGCAAGGGTAGCTCCAAAGCTTACAGGAAACTATTTTGAACACATAGGGGGGGAGAGGTGAAGGCGAATTTTAATAGTTTCAACCATCGACAAAATCTTGCACCTCAGTGCTCTCATGCTGATGACCTAACTCGGTAGATTGGACAAAACATTTTAGTTACAATGAGGGAGTGTTTAGAATTTACCAGGTCTTGAGTGTCATCGTTATTCCTGTGTTGAGTCATTTGAGCGCTATTCACGGGTTCACTAAGATAGCTGTCTGGTATCATCAAAATATAACCGGTTCCGCGGAAGAAAATGAAGATGTATGCACAATATGAAGCCTCGGATGCGAGCACTTTATTGTAGAAGTATGAGCACGAGCTAGGATGGGAAACAAAGTGGACATGTAGTTTGGCGTCACGATCAATTCTTCTATGGGTCAATTGAGCGATTTTGTATTTCATCATTCATTGACTTATTAATTTGGTAATTAAGTACTTCAATATTTGTCTTAATTTTGGTCATACTACCTAGTTATTTATTTAAATCACTTAAATGATAGAACTAGTTAAATGACATTTAGAAGCGATGATTTGTTGTTTGAATACGGGATTTATCAATTTTCATATAGATTAAACATCACCCAGAATTGATCGCAGCTGTTGCATTCCCATAGAATTACCCGTCGGCCCCTCTCGAGGAGAATCACTAGACTCGAGTTTCGCTCACATTAGAGCAGCTCGTCAGTGGTACATATCCGCACCACTGCCGGGACTTGAACCACGGACACGCTGTTCATGAGGCAACCGTGTTTACCACTGTGCCATTGACCTCACATTAGGCATGACCGAATTATCATATGTGAACACTCAACCACTTTCGCTTGTAAGTAATGATCAGGTTGCCCGATCGCATCGTGGTTCTAGTCCCGGCAGTGGAGAGGATGTGCAGTATTGACGAGCTCTAATAAGAGCAAGATTCGAGTCTAGTGCTTCTTTTTGAGAGCGGCCGACCGGCAAGTCTATGGAAATGCGACAGCTGTGATCAATTCTGGGTGATGTTCGATCTGTATGAAAATCAAAATCCCCTGCTATTCATCAGTAATCAGTTTCTTGAGCGGCAAACTTTAGTAATTTTAATTCAGGTATATAGATGATTATTTTGTCCGTGAGGATAACAGTAGCAAGCAAAATGTTTTCAGGCAAAATTTGGAAACTGCAAGCAAATAACCGTCGCAAAAAGTTACCCCTATGATTGTAGCTTGTCAACTGCATAGCGACAACAATCAGAATACATGATGAGGGCGTGAGGCAGTGGCTGAACAACAAAAATTTCAATATCGATCTAACTTTTTTCAATCTGTTGCTACATAACTCATGTCTGGTCATCAGTAGAGTCTAGTTGATCAGTAAATGAAATTCAATTATATGTGCTCAAAGTTTAGAGTTTCACGCTACCGAATTTCTTTTTGTCTATGGATTCACTCTGTACAACTTCTGCCGCTATAGGTTTTTGCAATATCTCTTGTCTTTGCAATACGGTTAACGAGATAAACCGACATATTAATATCCTTAAACATCGGTGATTTTGACATTTCAATGAATTGGACCAATAGAACTCAGCAATATGAATTGATCTGAACGCGGCTGTTTTTGTCACTAACAAACGTGATCAGCGGCATGGTGTGGGAGTTCCGTTAGTCCCACTATTTTATTCACAAAAACAGAAAGTAAGTGGATCGAAATATATTATATTTCATATATCAGAGACAGTAAATCGATTATACGGTTTTTATTCCTTTTGTGACAAATTTTATTAATGCTGCATTTGGCATTTATGCCCACCCTTTGAGCTATTTTTAAAACATGGCTGAAGGACTTGTCTCTTGAAAC
>JTDE01000216.1:107955-148348 GCA_014338405.1 Paragonimus skrjabini miyazakii | reverse complement strand
TACCCAATGAAAAACTTCGCCATTTTTGCCATAATTTAATGAACTTGTCAATTGCTTTATCTATAAATATTGTATTATATACACTGAGCCTCTATAGACTTTGTGTCACAAGAGTTTATACAGTTAACAGACGTAACATCAGCATTGTTATTTGTAGGTTATAAAAAGTGTTATTTAAAATTTACACAAACGTGTTGGCTATTGTTATGATGCCTGTAAACTTGTCGATTAGTTGAATGATTTTCAAAAGCTATCCGTGTTTGGCTGTCGTCAGCTGGGCTGGTCGACAGATGTGAAATAGGCCAATACTACGCGTAATGAAGAGAGATGGAGTCGCGTGTTTCTCTTTGAACTTAGACTGTCAAGCTGATTATGGGAAAACTCGAATCGGACTATTGGAAGACTTATGAACTTCAAATAAAAATTTATGATATCCAATAAAGCTTTAAGCTCGAAAAGTACGGTACGCGTTTTCTCTCAGAACGAAAATACATGAAGTCTAGAGGCATTCCAGCAAGCATATAGGAAGTGTTACCACAATAGAGATGAGTTCTGGTTGTAGTTCAAAATTTGTTACCATATAGATTAGTTTTTACTTTTATGGTCGATTCTTGACCTAGGAATCATTATTTCTACACAAATGTCCCTTTAAGTAGGCTTTGTTATGATTCCAAACACATGAGACTGCACACATTCTCTTTCTCGAAATCCACGTTACAGTTTCAAGATTATTTTTGATCTGACATAACTTGATTCGCAAGCAATCCGGACACAAGGATTAGCAAAAATCGGAATTTTACTTTTGATCTTTTTTCCTAATTTAGCCATCAACGTCAAATTGATCTTTTTAGTGTACGCTTTGAGATGAAGCACATAAGCTAGTAACAGCCATGAATCGTGATAAACTATTCTACGTGTTCCATGAAAGTTTAACCGTATTATCGGTTTTTCAAATCGCACCTGTCGAGACTGCACTCCGGCACAAGACTGACAGTCAATGCACACATGTAGATGTTTTGTGTGGCTCTTTAACACACTGGAGTGTGCAGTTCACATGTACGAGGCATACAATGCCAACCAAGTCACGTAATCTGACAGCCAAATATAGATATCGCTTAGACTTTTGTTTTCACGGATCTAAAGTCTGTTTGCTAGTTTTTAAAAAAAACTTAGGATTACGTTCATTTGGCATTCAAACAGTGGCTTTGTGAGTTCTGCATCCTTTATGTTCCGCGTTCGGACAACAAACGTTATCATCACAAAGTGATCAAAACGTGTTAAAGACCTTAAGTGGATTTTTCATTAGACTTTAATGAGTAGGCGCATTATTGTCATATAGTTTGTTTCTGATGCTTGCTTTCTACAGTCGACCGTAATGAACTGGATGCAAGTGAATTTTGGAAGCCAGGTATCAGTTTTACTCTCCTAAACACGGTTTTTATGAACGTATCAGTCATTTGAAAAATAAATATTATGAAATTCCATAGAAACTCACAATTAAGTGTGATAGGGAGAGGAAGGACTGAACATGCTTATTGAATCCGGACGTATAAGGTCAACACGGACAGCTGAGTTACGCAAAAGGGAAGGGAAGTACCTGTGAGAGAACCTTTATGGTTTGCATCGCAGCGATGATCTTTTCTCAATTACGAACAACTCAGTCGGGCTAACAGTAACGCTTGCTTTACCATCCACCCTAATATATCCAGCCGTATATTATATGTCGCAGAGACTTGCAGTCTTCGAGATAAACGCGGGTAGTTGTGGCTAATATACTGACAACTACGGTGATTTATATATATCATTTCACTGTTTTATGTCTGTCACCCTGCTATAGTTATATTCAAGTGACTGCTTTTATTGCCTGTTTGGCAAATTCAATGAAATGAATAGAGTTGGGGCGGTTGTTTTTCTATTTGGATTTCAATAAGCAGCTCACTTTATATGCCCGGAAAAGACTGTGAATAATTATGTGAATACACTCTTCAAGAACTGCGGACAGTAGTGGGCTACGTGGTAAACTGTTAAGAAATGTACAGCACACATTCTGGTAGATATCAAACCGTATATCTCCATGTTATTGTCAGATACAGATGAAACGCATTACGTCCGACAGAGAACACCCAATGTGTTTTTCACTGAAAGTAACTCAACACATGGGTTCCTGAATAGTGAATTTTGTCTGAACGGTCAATTTAATTTAACTGTTGAGATAAGGTGCATTCGAGCACACTTTACCGGACCACTTCTATAAGAAAAATGATTGAAATATACAGCGCATTTACTTACTACGGTTTAGACTGCCCACTATCTAACTACTGAATTAGTAATAGTAAGCTTACGCCTTGGTAGATTAAAATTCGCCTTTCCAAATCTCACTCTAGCACATAGGTCGACCGGCACAGAAGCATGAACGATCAAGCAAGGATTTTTCTATCTCTCTTGTGACAAACCATGAACTTATGAGCCATTGGCTGTGATGAGGTTAGTTTACTCACCATGAGAATACAGGTAAAAATGTTTAGTTCTATGATTTTAAACTGACTTTTTGGTCTCTCTAACCTACCTATAATTTTACAGTGATAGTGTTGTTGTTTGAGTTTATGATAACACTACATCCGCTTATCAGTGAGGCGCAAAATACTCCCTGTACTAAAGCAAACGTGATTTTGCTTTGTAAGGTAAAACTTTTGAACGTAGGTATTTCATCCTAGCAAATAAGATGGGTCTGCACGTGTTTGACAACTCTTTCATTTCCAAGCTAAGGAGTGTAAAATATGCGCATTGATTTTAGTGTTAGACTATCAAGGAATCTTAAACATTTGATATTTTGGATAAATAATTTCTGTTCACTTGATTTGTCTTGTAGCGCTAATTATCATATACGGTGCACGCACAGACACACTAAAAGAACCGGTGGTCAGAAGAAGCGTTGGTGGTCACTGGTAACTTGTAAGTCGTAAAGAATCACATGGGTCCGAGGATTTAACCTCGATTACAGACGAAGAGAGACAGACGACGTCTCGACACACGGGGCATCAAACTGGTGTACATTAATAGGGTAGCTTAAATTAACTCTGAACAGTAACGCAAAACGCTAATATTGCGAATACAGTTTAATTTATACGATCGACTGAACTAAGTTTTGAGACTGGTTTAAAATTGATAGTTTTAGGACCGTTTCCAACAACTTTTACTCGTGTTTATTGATGCTGTTTTACGTTTGAAACAAGATCATCATCTGACCGGATTATCTAGTTGCGCTGTCACACAGCAGATGAGTGACATATGGAATCAGATAAGCCATGCATCAAGTTAGGAGTGATAGTGTGTTCAAATCCATACTCAAGTTTCAGCCCATAACAAATCGAGAGCAATCAAGCATCAAGACTGAAAAAGAATCAATATGGCTGTCTAGAAATTGATGATACTGGCTCCCTATGACTTAATGCGTAGTTTTGTCCAGTCTGATATACTACATCATCCATGTGCCTTCAGCAGGTATAAAAGAGTTGTTATCTAACCTGGTTATATGACTGCCTTTCGTTCTGTCTACGTAAATGGTCCGGTATTATTAAATAGCATAAGTTTTCAAAGTGAACGATAGCAGTGTTTTCAACGATGGTGTCGGACTTTGTGTGGTGATCATGATGCCCATGTGGGTTTTGTAGAACGTGCGTCATACAAATCTGCGACAGGATGGTGCAGTCATACCGGTCGTTGTTTTTATGTTTGTGTAGTGTCTCACAATTACCCGTTTTAGTCTGTAAAATCTCATAACATAAACCGATAGTTAGCTAGTTTCTCTGAATGTTGTTATCATTATTAGTATTCCTGTCCTGAGAAGATTCGGCCAACAGGTAAGATGAAATTTTCCCTAGACCGGTTGGAAAAAATTAATGCAAAGCTAGAAGAGTTAAGATCCCTTCTTATTCAACTGTTTCCTTCCGGCCAATGTACGATCATATCTTGGAACTTTGGGGAATCATCATGTTTATGCTCACTGATAAGTGGATTTAGGTTAATTTGCTTTGAACGTCATTTACGTGTGGCAGTAATTTTCGTATTCTCGAGGACTTTTTGAAAGTGGTTGATTGGAGAGACTGTTCAAACACGAATCTGCAATCAGACAAAAGTAATGCACAACGTAAGGCAGGGCTAATGTTAGAATTCGGTTGGCTAGTTATACCAAGTATTCATCCACCGCTGTCCCTGTGATATAGGAAGATAACGGATTATCACTGATGCAACGTGAAGGGAGATGTGTTCGCCATATGACAATATCCACATTCTGCTTAAAGTGGAGACAAGCATTTATTAGCGACGGAGCAAGTAGGTTGCTCATAATAAAAACACTGTTTGTTTGTATCCTTCTCCCTGAGAGTAGGGGTTGACGCTTGCTGTGCAGTTTGATAGAAGACGTTTTAACTTGGACGTATAATGGTAGATTATGTTAATGGTTTGTATCAACGGGCCGTTCGTGAACAATTAATCAGCATTTATGCTGTCATATTTTTGTCACTTGAGTTCAAGATTTCAAGCAAGTTGTTCAGTCTGAAGCAATCTTGAAGAATTTGCATAACCGTGATTGTCTGTCCAACTCCGGAAATTGTATTAACCACTGAACCGGGTTGTATTTCTATGGAATAGACTATTGACCTCATAGGCATACCAACCTTGGAATATTTGGGTAGGTCGTACAGTTGTGAATTATGTTGTTCCCTGGATACAGTCGTTTTCGTTGTTAGTCGATCAATATGGTGAATTTCGACCAAAGCTTTTACTTCCTTGTCAATGCGTACTTTGAGTTCGTTAGTACTGTTTGCTGAACTATCTAGACAGAATTCCTTTTATAACTTAATAACGACAACATTCTTGATGTATAGCCACAATTTTAACGCCATAGCCTTTCTCGATTGCGAATTAGTCAAGTTTGTATTGAATCAGAGCCGAGCAGGTACACTATTGTATTTTGAAGACAAGAATATGCACCGTTTGGGGATAATTTTGCAGCTGGATTCCAGGATCAACCAACAAAGCTTTGAACACAATGCGACAATCTTCAGATACTTGAACTTTGTACTTTACGCAACTGACTGCATGGCAGTTTTACGAAAAGTGACGTAACATTCTGTAAATTCCCTTTATGCCAAAGACATTATAACTGGGTAGAATGCCAGCAACTTTCTATGTTTTCATAGGGAGCTACAAGATCTGCTCACTTGTTTACACTGATCAGACTGCATACGAAGCAAAAGCAGGTACAGTGACAAAAGCTAGAAAAACGCGTCACCACCCCGACACCCCGACATTCACTGACTACCATGCCATAATAGAGGATTTTAACTTCGTCGGCTCAGCGTTAGGCACAAACCACTCAATTGAAATGAGGAATGTCAAAAGAGTTAGAAGAAGGTCCCAAACTAGTCAGTAACAGCTGATGCCACTGTCAATTGAGATTACACAATCCGAACACAATGCCGATAAGGTAAATCAATTTGTCGTCTCTGGAACACTACGGCTGATCACGGGTCAACTGTACGAGTCTAAATTGTAAATCCCTTCTCTAGAATCTAGCTGGCTAACTTTGGGTCATTAGTTTTGTTTGCTTTCAGTTTGCCGTAATTATTTTTTTAATGTTTAGCTTGTGTAGTTATGACTTGCTTATTAACCCCGGATTCTCATAAGTCGTCCCCACCTTAAACACTAAAACTTTCCATCCGTTTCAGCTGGTTCTCAGAAATGTCTGGTGAATTCTAGAAGCGTCTACAACGACTGCTTTCATGCCATTTTGAAAGTTAGCTTCGCTGGTTTTGTTATGGCCACCTTGGCAGATACTAACGCACATTTGTTGATCTAACAATCAACTACACGAAGATCTGTTGGTTGATGAGTTCGTTGCCATTTTCTCCGAATTGATGGCCATGTGAACTATTGTGTTATGTTTGAGTGACATCCTCGTTCACTTTTGATTACAGGCATTTAACTGCCAAACTGTGAGAAAATCTATGAACGGTCTTTCAATGAACCGAAAGTATCTATTTACTGTAGATAAAACACAGGCTAATAAGTGATGAACGATTGATATGGATTTGTTTTGAATTTCGTTTGATTGCCTAGTTTTATGTTCACAACGTCTTGTGACGAACACAGATTTATTTGCACCAGTTAAAAATCCAGACTGTTTTGTCTTCGGACTTCCGGTGCTTCGCGATTATTTCCATATTCCCATAGAATTCATAGGAAGTTTCCGGTAATTCTCATCGGGCTTTTACTATTGCCTAGGATATGTGCGAGTTACATATAAAAATTATAACAAGTCAAACAGGTCCTTAAAGATCCTAAGAATGGGGCGGATCGCAGACTAACGGAAGTTGGCGGGAGTGTCGGTGAGTGCGTGACAGTGTTACACGTACGTGCCATGAGACACACGTCCGTCGGAGTTAAGTGGTTTACGTTTGCTTGGCTGTGGACTAATTGACCAAGGAAGATTGAGGGTCTACACCAACTGTTTTTGACCGTTTTTGACTGAGGTTATGGAGTATGATGACGGTAGCCTGGACCGTTGACAGCAGTCTCACTCTGACAGCTCTAAAGCGAGCATGCCGAATCTTGTACGTAACTCGGGAGGCGTCAGCTGAGTTCACTCGATGGCCAGTGTCAAATAGGTGAGGACCGATGGCATTCACAAAGCGTTGTGAAACTATTTCGAGAGTTGTTCCGGAATACTTCCCGCTAGCCGCCTTATGATTCTCTCGTCAACAAGTGAGAGAGCAAACAACAAAGGAAGGAGAAAATCCAGACAAACCATCTTTCAAGTGTGGTACCAATACTGGGATGGTACTGAAAGATAAAACGAACAGGATAGGCACTCTTAATTACATCACGAACTAGGCGGATGACAATCTTTCTTGAAACTTCGTTCTTATGGGATAAAGTGATAAAGACGGGAATCGTATTCACTATCTGAACGATTTCATCCCCCATTTTTGGTTATTTATTTCTATCCGGAAATCGTTGGAAATATTCATTTCACCTTCGGCTGTCTTGGACGTGTTAGAACTCATCTTACAGAGTGTCTTACATTCAAACCTTTGGGATCCTACTTGTTAAGTAGTAAACCAAGTCCCGCATTTACTTCAGTAGAATAAACTGTAGAAAGTGGGTGTATTGAACAGTTCGAAAGTTTTTCCCATGAACTAACCATTGAAGTGATTCATTCATTACTCGAAGCATGACAACATCTAGAAATGATAGTTGTTTGTTTGTTTGTATTTCAATGGTGAACACAATCCTTAAATGTGAGTGATTGAGTTCAGATAGTAAAGTCTATATGCCATCGTAACCGTTTATGGCGCAAAATATATCGTCTACATGGCGTGTATAGAAGGAGCAGTTATCGACGACCTAATTTACTTCATTAGTATCCGTAGCGAAGAACCCATTATCACGCTGTTATTCTGTTCATACGGCACTCCAGTGATTTGAGATTGGATGTTGCAAGTGCAGAGTAACAACGGTTATTTTAGTTTGTCGATGGGCTTGTCGACGGTGAGTTAACAGTTTTGAATGTAAATGCACAGATAATCAGTCGTTTCAAGCAATGGCACGTATGCGAATAAGATAGCTACATTCAAGAAAACTATTTTATGATTCATGATATTCACAGAATCGACCAAGTTTTGAATTGACTGGTTTCAGTAGCTTCACTAGCCACTGAGCTAAGACATGATACAGAGAAGTGTACATGTCAAGAACCGGTCTAATGGAAACTCCATCATTATGAGCTGTATTGAAATCACAGATCAAATTGCCATTACAACTTTCCTACCTCAATGTGTAATAGATTGATAGCAATTATTTTCTGACTCTCAAGTTGAACATATAGCTTCTGCTCAAACGACCAAACGCTTGAAATTAGAGGGCTTGGTTGAATCAACTGTCATTAGACTGCCTACATCAGGAAATAAAGCTAGCGAATATGGTTTTTCCGTTTATATTACCATTTTGATTTAATGCTCGTTTTAAAAACCCGATGAACAGAAATATCTGGCAAGGTAATTCCCACAATTTCATCGAGTTATTACGCTTTCTGCATGTCGCTGCAGGTAGATGACAAACCATGGGGAAATTGTGCAACGCCGACCTTAATAGACACTTTTATCATGCATTAGAGACGTTCCTTTCCGAATGTTACTATTTCGTTTGATAAAAGGTGGGTGTTTTGTTTATATAGTTTGCGATTGTTTCTTACCGTACTAGCCAAACACTGACTGCCTAGACGATGAGGTTCTGGAACGCAGCATGTAGCGGGTTTCTTATTACAGCTGCCAAGAACAGGTTACATATCACATAAACTACGCATGTAAAACTGAACATACTACATCCTATCACACTAAACTTGTAAAGCTAGTTTGAGAGGCGGCATTAATAAACATTGTGCACAGTGTGTCACGTTATCATGAACAGCTCGATTAAAGTACAAAGTGAAAATTTTCAGCGTCTTGACAGCAACTCAGATGAACAGGCAGCCAAACATCCATTAACATGTTTGCTCTGTGTCCATAAGCGGCTAAAAATAACTTACATCAGTGGCGAGTTGGAGTTGACCGCACGGCACTGTTTAGACTACTTTTCAGGATGAACCGTGTTTGGCAGCGTTCTTTCAGGTGGACAGTTTTGCCAGTAGTCTTATCGTACTGTCAACCACATACTTGGTATAACAGTCCATTTGTCGCCACCACACCATGTGCTGCATCTTCAGGAGTTTGAATATCCCTGTGTGACACAACGCATCAAGCTGAACACAAATAGAAAACGTCTTGTGCGATAATCTTTGCATTTCTGTCCTCAAAACCAGAAGCTCAAAGTTCTTCTCGGCACTCTCAGTGGGCAAGTTTTGATAACCTAACGCATCTCGTATAACTGTTATTTTGAGCAGTTATGGTTCAAGTCAGTGGAAGCCAGCCATCTGGGTGGATGTTATCTATCCAAATCAACAGAATCTGATGACTTTCTACAGTTATGCTTTTAACCCCGTATCCTTCAGTACTTGCTTAAGTTGTAAGTTAACGTTGTTACCACAACCTCCGTGAACTATTCTAGTGCCATAGGCGTAAGTTACACAAACAACACTTAGTTGTTACTCCTCAACCATAATGTGATCAGTACAACATGGCTATCATTCCGAAGATGCATTGGTATATAATTGACTTTGTAGTTTTTGTACCCACGGTGTTGAATTTTTCATTCACCAATCATGAACAACCGTGCTTTATAATCACCAAGAATGTAGTACCAAATTGCAGTGACATTCTCAAACGAACTGATGGTGTGATTTGGTATTGCTATCATCTTCCCTAAATTTTATTCCGGGCAACAACTGCTTTCAGTTATTTTTAAAAAAAACTCTTAAATACCCTGTTAACTTCGAAAGTCTTTCTAAGACTATGGGTTTTTCCTCAGAACAATTCCGTCTTACTCAGTGAGGGTGGCCGAAATATCAACAAATATTTCATGGATTTCTAGTCGAAAATGTTCAGTGGAACGCGACTAAAGTTACGGTTGGTTTAGGAGCACTATAAATTATTATTGAAGGTTCGTTCCAATAGATCAAGAAACCACGTGTGCTGAACCACCTAACAACGAATGTTTTTACAGAAAAAATTATTTAATTTTGGGTACAAAACAGACATTTCCGTTTAAATCAATCCAGTGAGTTTGACCATCAGTCCTCCATATTTTGCCGTTTAATATAAGATCCAAGAATAGAAAATGACAGTTATTGTTTTACTATTTTGCATCCTGCGCCTTCAAAATACAGATAGTTGGGAAAAATTGTACATTGCACACAGATTTTCTCACCATACGTGTTTAATTCTTGTGAATTTTCCTGAGGGACTGGCTGCTAAATATTTTCACTCAGACACTTACCACCACGTGACAGCGATGCAGATCAATAGACCAAGAATGTAACTAAGGCTGTGATTAACCTTTGACCAATGTAGTAAGCAGACTCACCATAGCAAAACCAGCATGAACGCTGCACACAAGCAGGCATACTATGAGCAAAACACACCTGTCTAAAGTTGCACAATGTTTGCAATTGATCGATGTATGTGAAGGTTGAGCTCAGCGATCGCACATGTGTATCGTACCGTCGACCATGTATGCATTGGTAAGTTAGTCAGTATTGATTTCCACATGTGCGGTTTGCTAATGGGACGGTAGATACATTTCGACGTTAGTCTCATAATAAAAACTACCAGCCTTCAAACGTATTGTCCATTTCTGAAAAATGACAAGGACGCTATAACACGAGTTTTGGTTGGAAAGACCGTGGTCAGCTTGATCGGCTTTAGGAATGGAACGATCAATATCAGGTCACGTGAAATAACCAACTGTGCTGATGCGTGTCTTGAAGTGTCCCATTTGACCAGATGTCAGTCTAATTCTACATACTGGTTACTTGATTGGTCGGACCATGTTTTTAACCTAACTGGCGAAACTAAGCACAGTAGAGTTTTAATTGTTCATAATTGTGGCTGCATTTATTGCAAATAAACTTGTGATGCTTTTGACTGACCGTGTTAGAATGAAACAAACCGCAGGAAAACATAAAAAGAATCACTTAGATGTTTTGTTCATTGGTCGACTAAGTAAGTCTGGTTTAATCGTTAGTACATTGGTGGATCTGAAGTGTTGTGTAACACTGAAACTCCGAATTAAGCATGAAATAAAGGGTCCCCTGTAATTTCAAATTGATCAAGATTGTCTGATTTTACACTGGTGGCATTAAATTCCGGTCTGTTTAACACTGATGAGGAACAAACAGCTTTATATAGCCTATTTTTAAATTTTTAAAATGTTGATATGAAACATAATTTGTAGAGCTGTTTAATTACCAGGTGGATGTAGACTAGTTTTTACACTATGTGCTACTGTCACCCAAAATGTGTTCGAACTGACGTTAGGACTAAAAACAGCCTGTTATGGATGCAATTGTAAATTTAAAAGTGTTCGTTTACTCCTTGGTTTCAGAGATGCCTTAGCAACAATCATGTTTTAATTTAGGGTTTCAGAAACTTTGCTTCATCTTGGAAAACTTTGAGATTGGTTTCATATCTTTATTTTGTGAGTCTGATAATTTTTCATGCTTACTGTATTACATTACGTACGTAGAGTATGCTAGACTGTGATCAGCTCACTGCCACTTACTGATGTGAGTCTGAAATTCGGTTCCTTACTAAGTTTTGAGAAAGGTATTAGTTCACATTATTTTCAAACTAGATAATAAATTTTGCATGGTAACCATTTATATTTCACTTATATTCCTTTGCCAAGTTATTTTGTACTTTTCATAAATTGTGTCAAACCTTTGGGTTAAAGTACACAACAGATTGTAACGTCCAACAAGTCATGGCCATTTTTAGCACCTTCTTCTTTGACGAAATGAAAAAAATAGTTTTTTTTATATGGTTATAAGTTGTCTAATTGTTTCGGAATAGAGAGAATGCAGGCCTTTTTATTTCTAGTTTTTTACGTCTACCAAGTTTTATTTTCCCAGAGGAATGTGAACGGAGAGGTATCATCACGAAAATCATAAGACAAAACGTCACTCACTTAAAGGGTTGCCATCAGTCTAACTGAAAGCACCAATCACAAATCATGATAAATTTACCGGGTTGTGTAATAAAATTGCCTAGAAAAGACGTTTATTTTCACAAGAACTCGCTGAAGTTTCGCCTAACTTCTGCGGCCACTGCTCAGTCACTGACGTTGACAGCCGCATATAAACATGCGTCTCTGATCACGTGACAAACTTTAATCAGAATCCAGTAGAGAACTGATCAATGGATGAGCTTTCAGTAAAAGTTCATGTTGCATAAGTTAGTAGTGGATTCATTTGGTTCCATGTTTTCAATCGCGGGATGTGCTGAGGCTTCAAGTCTTTTCCAAAAATAGTAAGCAGATTATTTTTCTTAGCTTTGACAAATCACGCACCATTCAGCAACTCCGTTGATCATGACATCATGGTTAAATGTTTACATTATCCTTCTGTAAGCTTCTTAAAAAATTGTATGTTGTGTTTAATAGATACACGCAGTTTGAAAAAGCTGGCTACCATTTCGTAGGTGGTTATCGGAACCAACTGTTTGCATTGAGAGCTGCTGTTAAGTTTGAATGCTGAAACCATACTACTAAAGATCTAAGTTCCAGGGAAGTAAATTCTATCATCAATCTGATTGAGGTGAGCACAAAGTCGATTAAGTTTTGGGAGTCAATTTTGCGTATCATTTGCGTTTCAACGGATCACTACTAATGTTTTGACCGGAAACGTACCAAGCGATGTTACAGTTTAATGAATGTTATTCTTGAAAAGAAAATGCAAATATATGATACAGCGCTGTTACCACAATTCAATGCTTGCCATTCGCTCATCTAAGCGATGCTTGACATGTACATTCTGTCACCTGATGGAAACTGGCCATGAAACCGCAATTCTAGAACTTCTGATTGAGTTCCGTTAAATGTTACTCTTAACCACAACTTTTTCGTATCCAGCCATAACTCCGTGAAGTGTCTTTTCCTATGCCACTGAACTGTAAATATCCGTCATAACTGACTGGTCAATTAAACAATAATTATGATAGTGAAAAATAATGAATGAAAACTTAGTGAACAGCAACGATTTATGAGTTGATGGAATTTTGTTCCATCAAAATTTCCGATAAAGCAGGTGTGCTGGTTTTCATTTTTTGTAAAGCAAATTGTTATCGGCCAGCTGTGTTTCTAAAGGTATAGTGAGCTGAAAGTCAGGATGAGGCCGGAATTATGCGGTTAACCATTTGGAAGCAAGGACAGGGGATCTAGAACCAGTTTGTTAGTTTCACTCAGTTGAAGATTGGTATACCAAACCAGACATTAGTGCGGCTGTTCAAAAACAAAATTTGCTATTCAAGTCACAATGTTGGTACTCCAGATATGTCAGTAAAAGCTGGAAGATGTGGCTGAGCTTACCGGCATCACAAACCGCAGGTATAAATAGTTTACAATCTACTTTGACAGTGACGTGCACCACATCAACATGGGGCTCTTAAACAGTGCGAAATTTAAGAATAAAAGACTGTTCACCCTGAAGCATAGTGCTGCCACAACTCTACGTCTCAACAACAACCGTTACTCAGTGATTGAAATAAATCCAAGAAATAAACAATAAAACATTCGTTCCAGTCTCCTTCAACAAAAACCAAGTTTATGTTAAATTTGCGATTTCAAGCATTTTTTTGGATTTAGTACATTCGAGATCCACGGTTACGGGGTGTGCAACCGGATATTGGATCACTCACAACTTTCACGTGAAAATAAGGAGCCCAATTAGTAGACAAAAGAGTAATTTGCGCATTCGAGAGGTTTTTTAAAACAGAAAATTCCTAAAGAATATTTGTGCTCCCTTCCTTAAAAGGTAGCCAAACATGTCTGCAATTGAATAATACTTGACATAACACGCTGTTGAACTCAACCAGAAAACCACTAACAATCAACTACTCTTTAATCCAAGAAAGTTTGTGGTCACTTGCTCTAAGTTCAGCATTGATTACGTTACAATGCTTTTTGAAAGCGATTTTACTGAACGAATGCATTAGTCGAATGGCACAAAAATAGTGTTTGGCCTTAACTGGTTAAAAACCTCAACTTCAATACTGTCAGCAAGACCTGAAACAAAACCACTCATTTGCACGCGGTATTCGAATCCAGACCGTCTCGGTTGCCGCAGACGTCAATGCTCAGTTCCATTAGGTAGCAGGGACTACTATGGGCGATGCTACACCCTGATTTTCTCTCCAGCATTTTCCCTGCGGCTTGTACGATGTCAGAATATATGCTCCGGTTCTACTACTGAATAGCGGTGGTATGAGTAGCATGTTACGATAGCTCAACTTCAATGCACTCCTCCCCCCGCAAAGATTGTTTCAGCTGCAGCAAAAGCTGTTCAGGTTACCTTTGCTCTCTTGACGATCTGCATATTGGCCTCGGGGACGTCGCTGCTCCTGGCGTGCACTCTCTTCTGCTCGGGTCGTCGTACAAATAAACATAATATTTTGTACAGGTACAGTTGGCTTTTGTTTGTTGTCAGGACAGTCACAGTGAACTCGATGAGGATCAAAGATTGTATGCTCGAATGTGCCGCGAGATTCACTATCTCTGTTGGAGCGATTTTCATCCCAACATTTGGAATGCGTTTACTTTTAAGTTTGCAGCTTTACCAATCCCATGCAATTCAGCCGTCGTTGACGAAAGTTAATTCATAATACGGTCCACCGAGGAGCTGGAATTTTTTCCGGCAATCACAGTAAACATTCTGACCTAGATAAGATGGGAGCAGTTGAATGAATGTCTTCCTAACCAGATGCCATTAGCTTTTGTGCTTGGAATCTGTTAGTAGGCTTTTGAAATCCGAATGACTACCCTTTGTTTCAGACGGCTCTCTATCTGCAGCCTAAGTGGCCCTGGAGCCGTAACTATTAAAGTGTAACAAATGTTTAGGAAGTGCTCATCTTGCGGATTCTATTCACAAAAATGGGAGCAAGAAGTGGTTGTCAGAGGCGATGAAACTTTCCGGGTGATTTCAAAAGTTGAACGGGTGTTTCTTGATTGACGATCGTAGGTCACTGTTCCTATTTCTGGAAGTAGAACTCAGTATCTCTGTAACAACCATAAATGAAACAATCTTGTTTTTAACGAGTCCAGGATACATATACATATATTTGTATAACTGATCTAATCGTCACTTGACCAAATTATTAGAGATCAGAAACAGCTCAGTTGATTAAAAGATACGGTAGATAGACTACAAGTTTGTTTCATTTACCTTGGAAGATAATCATTTGAGAAAAACTTGGACTGCGGCTAGATTCAAACACCAACAGTAAAAGCATACTCAGAAGAGGCTAGCGTTCTGCTAGCTGGGCGTTTAATTTATGTTTGAATATCAAAATTAATTTTGGATGTTAATCACACTGTGATTCTTGAAATTATTCCATTTTTTGCGCATTAAATCATCTTGCTATTGTTAACTAGTTAGTTATCACAAGCACCATTCGTAGTAAAAAAGAATAAATACTAACACATACTGATACTACGAATGTTGTCAACTGTAACGTGGTAACTGTTAGGTAAATCTGTCGCAACATCATCCAATCAGTAAAATTCATTCAACTGCCGTCGAGGAACATTTGGATGCGTTTTCCCATAATGCAATTGATTTTCTGGAATAAAACATTTCTTTTACTCCTGTTTCACGCAACTCACCGAGAGTTGGATAATTGGATTTGTGAAGCTTCTGTATGGCCCAAATATTTTGAAGGAAGCGTATAGCAACCAACAGTGTTTTCCTATACAGAAGCTGTAAATTCATTAACCACACTTAGTATTGAAATCAACAGCTCGATTACTAGTCAATGTTTTTAGAGTTGTGCTGGAAGCTAAAAGCATAGCATGACGGCGGATTAACAATCAAATCGAGTATGCTGTATATAGTTGTATGTTTTACACACTTACTAGTCAACTACTTGAATCAACATTGCATTCGCCAAGTAAGTTTAGAAACGCTAGGTATTACACTGCACTTACATATTTCCTAATTAGGTCTGCCAACGCCTGGGGAACCTTAGGCTAACTTTGGCGTTGAAAAGATAATCAGCTTTGTCAACCCATCGTCCTCGTTCAATTCGTTTGATGGTGCCTATGTTTTTGTTCGGTAAGATTCTAGACTAACTGTCGATGTTTGGATAATACGCGCGACAGTGAACGATAATCTACAAACAGTCTGTATCAAGATGATCGATATGAAACCACAGGTTGGTAATAAACCTGATGGCCGGTACTGTCACGACTAGATCAGTGAACAGGAGAGAAAAATCGACGGCAACCAGTGATTTACACAAGCGTAACATCTGTTCCAGTTCCGTGACAGCGTGGTTATCTTCTGATTTTAGCATTTATGGCGAGACTGCATGGAAAATGTCATTGGGCATGTAATTACCGTCCCTGGGTGGGATCAAAGTGAACACGCCTCAGGTCAGATGCAGACGCAGATATCAGGCACAAAAAGGAGTTTTGTTTCACTGGGTCACTGTCACGTGGCGTTTTTCTTGGGCGATTTGGTGAGCGGAATGTAATAACGGTAGACGTGAGCTAAATTTACTAACGGATCCTCAGGAATACCGAGCTTAGGCACACACACAAATAAGTGCACGCACAAAACTCAGTCAGTCAAGCAGATGAGTGCTTTAAGTACCCCGAGAGGTGAATTTTTTTTACACACACACATCTTCAACAAACGGAAAACATTAAAGTAAGTGTACCTGAGCCACAAAATTGTTAATACAACCGTGGAACTCAAAGACAGATTATGGAAAACGGTCGCAGCACTGATCATTTGTAAAAGGTATGTAGTGATTTAGTTTCATGGTGAATTCACGAATGAGAAAATTGTGTTTGGGCAGATATCGAGATAAATAAAGGATAAAGAAAGAATATTAAAACCAGGTGCATGCAAATCAATGTTTGTATAAGGATCTGTTGAAAGATGTTAAAACTCACTTAGAGAGATCCGAATACTAGGAATGAGTTGTGTCCGGCAGGATTTTGCTGAGAATTGTTTTCACTATTTGAAGTGATCAGAAATGATAAAATCAACAGATTATTTGTGTGCCAGTGTAACGGGAAAGATGTTTTAGGGATCTGAAAAAAAGTGAAAACTCTCTCGAAAAGCAACCCAGATAAAAAATTAGATGACCAATACATCCAGGGGAGAAGGAGAGAGAATTCAAGCGTCGAATGCAAAACAAAAGCTTCCGGACTTTGGTGAACACGAGGTGACCGTGCCGTGTTGTTGCTCAAAGTAATCTTCAAATATTCAAAACAAATCAGTCGAGGTAAAAGTTCATTAGTTGTACAAAGAAAGAAGCATGTAACAGAAGGTTCCCCGTACTAGATCATCCTCGTGATCGAAAAAAAATATCAGCAAATTGGGGTATGCCAACAGACAAACTGCAAGGCTGAAAAAACTGTCAGCCCGGATAGACTATCCAGCAGGGCGGGAGAGAAAAATTTGTTTGGGTGCTTGTTGTCCAACACCACAGGGTCTGTATATTTGATCGCAAATATGTGATTGTCTACTGACGTAGATAAAATATAAAGTGAAAGTAAGAAGGAGAAGAGGACTTCACCCTTTAGAACACCGAAGCAATTTATGGATCACAATAAGGCTTGACTACCGAAGTGAGTAAATTGATTTCGATTTGTAAAGCAATCAGGTAGAAGCCCGACAGGCGATGTATGAATTTCAGATTCACCGAGAACTTTAAGTAGCGTCGCTCTATCAACGCTTCCAAACTTATTGTTGTAGTATAGTAAACATACGCGGGTGGTTCTTGAGTTTCTACCAACCGACGGCAAAACGGGCTGAACAAGACAAGCGAGAGCGTCGAATATTGAGCGTGAGTGATGACAAGCAAACTGACTAGAATCCATGATGTTCACCTGAGCTTCCGTTCCAACCAGAATGAGTTTTCTTAAAGCCTTCAATGGAGCAGATGTATATGAGATCGGATAAAATTTATTCGTGCCGATTTTAGATATTGGTGTTATGCGTATCGTCCTCCAGCAATCAGCAATTTTGCATTGTGCGGAACATTGAATGAATAACTCAACTAGAGGCTGACAAAGATTCTACGCATTTTTCAAGAACACTCAATGATAGACCATCCGGTCCGCTTTTTTCACTTTATTTAACTCAGAAAGGCTCTTTAGAGACAGTTGAGCTTTCAACTGAAGCCGAAGAATCGGTAGAAAGCAAGAACTCTGTAGGTGTGCGGAAGGAGTTATTGACTATCCTATAAAAATCACTGTTGGTTGTTCGAAGTCAACAACCAGTTTCCCGCGAAAATTCTTTAATCCACTCGGCATTTTTTATGATTTGCCAGATCTCCCGGCAGTTTTTTTGCTCAGTGATATGTTGACGTACACAGGATGCAAACGATTTAATTCGTCTCTGATAAACTTTCAAATGCATTCGCCAGATAAATAACCTCTTGATTTATAAGTCATTTCTTCTTTTCTTTTGAGTCTTTCGAAAGGACGAAGTAGAACTGTTTCTCAAGGGCAGCAAATACCATACAGAGATTTAGGCGACTGGTCAAATGATCACAACCGACAGACTGGATGTTATGAACAAATAATGTCAAATCGGGTAGAGATATCATTTCCCTATGCTTACTATAATTGAAAGGAATGGACTGACGACGTCTAGTTCTGCAATTTCCACAACGAGCCAAGAGGTTCTAGTATGTCATACTGCAACCCATAGGACAGCACTTCATAACAAAGTGGTCTGATTTGCCAGCTGAGACGTGCCTGTGGACTACTAACAATTGTGTTTTTCTAAGAAAGGTTAAACCGAAGTGTGCATCGAAATGCGCCCAGGAAAGAGTGTTGCTGTTATAAAGGTCGATGGTAGTTAGAAATCTTGCAGCAAATCGGCTGAAGTCACTGCAAATAATACATGATGACGTGTCTAGAACATTCAGGAGGGTTACTGCAAACTATCAACCAAATTATCAGTCTTAATGACAAGACTGCTGGGAGATAAGTGAGGATTACATGCCACAACTAACTGAAAACCACTTGAAAATCTGGGTTTGCATTCAGTAATTACGAAGCTCGCACAAATGTTTGAACAAATAAACAGAACTCGCACGGACACGCACCAAGAGTCACTGCTGTAGTTAATAATATTTCCATCATGTCTCCTATAACACATAGGTCGATCCACACAGTAACAAGGGAAATTTTCCGTCTTCGATGTATTCATGCAACCAGGCTTCTTGTAATATAATCATGTCCAGGTTAGCATATTCGCAAAGTCGGACGGTGTACACACTTCATATGCACGATCAAACGGTGTTGTAGGTAGGGTAATCGTCCACAAAAACGAGCACGAATAATATTCTAGAAAGGAAAATCAAGCAAAATGATAAAATAGCTCACTTAAATTAAGAGTAATTGGAAATCTTAACAAGTGCTGGTGCGGATGGATTGTTGAGTGGCCTACGTTATCCTACTCAGGAACACGACGAGGTTTCCAACCGGGAAGGCGTTACCAATCGAGTTTATTCGGTAGAACGGCCAATCTTTGTTTGTCCTAGCCAATAATATCCGGCGCGGTGAAAGCTCTGACAGTCTAAGAGATAGAAGAATTCACCGTCTTAGACCAAGCACTTTATTATTCGACCAACTGACGGCGTATCTGATGAGCCGCGTCTCCCGTGCAGATTTCCTAGTTGAGGTAGTTTCAATGGCAGAGCCAACGATGATCAACCACAGTTGTTCTGTCGAGTTTTCCATCATTAACAAATTATACCCCAAAACCGCAATGCAAATTTGGTCATGTATTAGTATCCTGCATCCGTTCATTCAACAACACATGGTAATCTTGTCGACATCATAGTCCGTAAAGCTTGACAAAGGTAATATTCTTGTTGAAATCTCATTTACAATATTACAAACTGCCTAGGTAAGGATAGTCAAGTAGGTAAAACCATCTACTGCTTGAGGCGATGAGCAGTAAATGGCGTGGGACTGAAATACCCAGTAGTGAAATTAGATTGCGCACCTTGAAGATACAATGCATTTGCTACATCTATCAGGTCGTTTATTAAACCTATTCAAAATGATTCAAAAGTCCATGATAGAAAGGTTGAATAAAAGGCTTGCACACGAGTTCCGTGCTGACCAGTTTCGTGTTTGTGGGAGGGAAAATCTCGAACTTTAAAAGGACAGGTCCATAATCCTTTTGTATGAAAAGGTGGAGGAAGAATGGTTGATACAGCATTACCAACGAGATTCTCCGTTGTTGTAAACCGGCCATAAAGTTACCCACGAGCAGTTACACCATTTATAAGGTTCAGAAATCTGCATACTGACCGATGGTTTTATAAAATTACTGCAGTTTTTTTGACTGTTTTGCAGCAATAACCATTTTTGGCAGAACTGAGAAGTGTTTGCCACCCCATTATTGGAGGCAAAGGTTGTAACAGAAAAAAAGCTTAATTGTTGGCTGTAGTGTTAGTTGTTTTAATATCAGGTATTTCTGGGTATAATAATAATTACGAGATGCTCAAACATTGGGCATGTGCAGGCGAGTGGTTTTTATTGATTTAGGTATGTCTGTTGGTTGTTGACCACTCCAGAGCTGATTGGTTTGCAACTGCACACTGAATAAAAAAAGTACAAGTATCCCGAACATCTGCAATATACCGTACCTGATTCTCTCCTTATTTAAATTCAACAGGTAGAAATAACGAGAATGATATTTGATTTTTCGTATTAAGAGATAAAGATCTTGTTCCACACTGATTATCAATTCATTAACAATACTATAAAATTTGGATCATTCAGCTATTTTCCTTTACTCCACCGGTCTGATTCAAATCACTTAGCTCTTGCAAGGTTCAGAATTTGGATTGATTAACTAATGTTGGTTATTAAGAAGAATCGTAACCGGGATATTCCTACTACTTGATGAATCTAGAGAAAGGCAAAATTAATTCATGGTGAAGTGTCAAATTGTGAAGGCGATTACCGAAAGGACACCAGCAACAGGAAAAGATGGGTGAATACCAATTTCGCTCTTGTATATGATTCACTTAAACAAAAGTAACACGTCTTTGCGAATTGTTGACTTTTGTGACAGAGCATTCGAAAGATGAGTGCTACGTCTAGCAGTCGTAACCAGTAAAGAGCTGTCATGTGATAGACTGTATTCATCCATCCAACATACTATATCCAAAGTATGACAATACTTAATTGGTATGGGTTTTAACTTTAGAAGTTGTTGGAGACATAACTATTCATCTGCAGAAAAAACTGCTCAAAAATTATGCAAATGAGATTGCAATCATTCATCCATAATGCTCACGTGAAGTTCAAAATATTTTTGGATGCAAGTTATACAGTATGGCACACAAGGTGCACAATTAGGGAAGGTGTCATAAGAAAGCATAAATTATCACGTGATTAAATATTAAATCACACACTTGTGTGCACTGGGCAATTTATCTGTGAACTCGCCTGATTTAGCGATTACTTCACAAACAAAGTCAGCTGTCAGATTAGACAAATATTATCAGAAATTTATAGAAATTTTCAAGGTACATTATCGTTCTGATATAAGCACAACGCTTCATACTTAATGTATGCGAGATGAGTAGATAGTCGCTCGTATTTTCCGATTATTTTTTTCACTGGAGTACATATATTGCCTGTTTTAGGCAGACAAACAAAGAAACAAAGTCCCAAACAACTGTCTACAGTTTGCAACCAAAATTCCAACAAGGAAATAGCGTTTGCTAACTGAGCTGGAAAGTGTCATTTGGCTCCAGCGATGCGTCCCATGCAAGCCGTTGATAACGTGTCTGGAATCGTTCGTGTTTCTATAGGCTGATCCACTTGCGGAGTTCGCTACTGCAGAGTCAATTCACAGTGCTGGTGACTACGTTCTACCAACCTCTCTACAAAAATACTTTTATCCCTTTCACACTTAGAAACTGACGGCCATTCTTGCACATTTGACAGAGGCTAACTGCGGGGCTAAAATCTGCACTTTGAGTAGAAGAATTTGGGACAGCAATACTTCTTTGCAAAAAGCACAATATCGGAAAGTTTCCCCTATAAAGTACTACAATATTCTATTTACCCCCCCCCCCTAACTCAATGATTTCGTTAATGTACATGTTTCGTTTTTTGAGAAGAAGAATTCGAACTCACTAAAAAACTACCGCCAACAGTTCCAGCGGGGAAGTGTTTTGGCTCTTTGCGCATATCATACCAACGGTAAAACAATCCGTCAGAATAGTTCAGGTTTAATCCTGTCTCTTCGTTGTGAATGATCGTGATTCAGCTGTTCGTCTATACTACATGCTCTTCTGTTTAAAAGAGCTGTCAACGGATATAAATGGGCGTAAATGAATGTGTGGCTCTCCATTTTTGCTGCATACTTGAAAATATGTAGTGTTCTTCTTCACGTTTTCAAGTGAGATACCTTGATCATGACTGACGAATGTGTACACAAAATCAAGTGAACACACGTGTGAGGTTTAACTATTCCAACAGTGATTAAATCTGATTTGTAATTTTCCTTATTGTGTAAGCTATATTCGCTGGAATAGGCGGAGGTTAAAATTTACTCAGTTTCTTTAAAAAGGAATCTGTTGAATTGCCGTCCCTTTACACCGTTTGAAACTTGTGATCTATTTATATCCCTCCATTGTAATTCCGATACTGAATCATCCGGAAAATAATGCGAATTTTGTGTTTTTGTATGAATAAAAAGACTAGCACTCTCCTGACTCGAATGAAAACGTGTGTGAAAACAACGAACAAGTTTATACTCGCTTTGCAAACTACACCCATAAACACTAAAGCCTTGTTGAAAAGTACTTGATTGATTGTTTCCTGGTGTTAGGTGCAGTCATTGTAAAGGGCTTTGCACAAAATCCTGTCGGGTGTTTATCACTTGTAATGTTTTACACAATACGCTGAAATATGTGCTACGGTTGATGTGCACGTTCCCACGTTTGTTATCTTGACGCTCAGTTAATTCATTTGAGTGATTAGTTGACCGCTTGGGTATTTCATGAACATTTTCCCATAATCTTCCCATGCGTTGCATTGATTATGGTTCGACGCTAGCACTCCGTTGATCGCGGTTATGTTTGTTGGATCTAGTATCTTAGTTTCAACGTAGTCTTCATTCGTGAACATATTGTAAAGCAAAAAGGTTGAATTTATTTTGGGGTAAAATTTCTCTGTTTCGTTTACTCACTTCGGTACTACCTTCTACACAATTTGTGTTATGAATAATATGATTATGAACATACAGTAAGAAATTAACTTACACAGACTAGAGTTTTCATTGCCATAAAGAGATCCTGTATAACCAAACCGTCGGACAATAACGAATTCGAGATATTATTGATTGAACTTGCGAAGTTCAGTTGGGACGATATCGACGTATCAGTCACAGCTCAAGGGAGGAGTAATAAATAAACAAACATCTCAGATTAGATTGAATAAAAGCTACGCATGGATGTTTCTCGAACTTTCTTTAGGTGATCGATAGAATGATGCTGCTTCAAGTCACGCAATCAGATTAACTCAAGAACATGATGTTTCTAACCAGACAATCGTAGAAGAATTTTGTTGTAAACATTTTTTACTTTGAGTGTAACATCGCACTGTGATTGCCGACTGTCCCTATTTGAGTTTACAGCATGGAACCAATCTAAATAAGCATCAAACTGGCAGTCACTTAGTTGAGAACAAAATCAAATATCCTCCCGAAACAGTGTATCCTAGCAATTATAGCACGCAGTCTAAATGTCCGTGAAAATTACTAATCACTACGTTTGCAAGTTTGAATTAATTTCATTGGGAAAGTACATTACCGAAAAAAGACATTCTATTCTAAGCGTAAACGTTTACTGGTTTGTCTGATTTTCAGATTTCCGAATGATTTACCGGATCCTACTGTAATGTTAATGGCATTAGATAGACGTAGGTTATGTCAATGTTTGGAATTTAGTCCCCATAGTTTCTCTATAAAACGTTAGTTTACATGAATAGGTTTCCAAAAATGGCAGTCTAACGGTTTCAGCTTCTATGCTTGTCGTATTGCGTAGGATGTTGGTCATAAAGTAAGCATTTAAATTTCTTGCAAATGGATTAGTTGTGTTAAAATCATTCAGTTCTTTTCAGGTTAAATGTAATAGGTGTTTCGATACACTTGTTAATTTGGAATTTATCATTCTTCGATATTGATCGAGTTATTTACAAACAGTCGGAGACATATTCAAATGTATATAGTTGTACTTGGCTTCTTCTGATTTGTAAAATTTCTTCTAATTCCAGTTATCTCGCATTACAGTTCTTACAAACGTTCACAGAAAGTAAGTTATAGGTTAGTTATTGAGAGCACAGCAATACTATTTATATCGTTTATTTTGAAGAGCAATTATACATATCTTCATACAAAGAAAGAACAATCGGTGACACCAAAATTAAGCAACAGATATATAAAAAAGTTGAATGCGAAAACAAGCTGTCTGTCAAATTTGAGACGTTGCATGGTTAGCGACATCCAACAATTGACAATTCCTCTCACAAGAATAGCAAGCGTTAATGGACCACTCATCAAATGAAAAGTTATATGTGACGTATATGCTGAACAGTTTTAGAATGGGAAACAAAATATATGAAAAATAATGGAAAGAAAATAGGCGAGCGATCAATCTCACAAAATCAAAAAGCTCTTCAGGGCACGAAAGTGCTATCACAGTCAAGGCTCACGCATCGGGACAGAAAAATGTCCTTCATAGTGAGACGACTGTCAGATAGGTGGCAACAGTTAACGCCAGGTTCCTCGCATAAATGCGTCGTAGGTTTGCAGGGAACCTAGAACAGTCAGTAGACATAAATCCGTGACTGTGTAGGAGGGAAGCCCCAGTCGAAGAATAGCCTTACTCGATGAAGGAAATATAATACCACGAAAAGAGATGATCACAGGTGAATGAGAAACAGAGTTAACATCACAGCCCAAAGTATGGAGCACTGACTGAATAGCGGCATTATGAGAGTCGGTCCCGTACTTCGCAATCTTGTCTGTCCAGGCTAATTGGCTTCGGTAATCATCCACTATACTGACGTCAGGCAAGACAGCGTCGTCGTCACGAACCGCGATCACATCGGGTTTGATAAACGAGCTCGTGGTTGGTACTCGTAACTCCTCGAAGATTGTATAGCCCAGTTTGCGCAGTCGCTTCGCCAGGTCTTTAGCCACACGGTCGTGTCGGGCACAACGCACGTCATGGGTGATCCAGCATGACTGTAGAATATGAGCAAGGCTTTCCGGTTGACGGCAGTTGCCACGGCAGAGAACTGAGTGGTCACTTCGGCCACCTCGTGAATTTCGGACTTTAGTCCGCAACAAACTACATCTGAGCTGGATAGCACGAATAAAGATTCTAGGGAAGATGCTATCTGGGTTAAACAGCCAACGATTCGAGAGTGGAGAGCGTAACACTTCCTGAAGACCACGGCCATCAAGCGAATGGTAGAGTTTATCCATCCATGCCATATGGGCTTCCTCTTTGTTCGTCACCACTACACCCTGAACGCGTACTGGGATGTTCATTTCCCTCAAGATAGGGCCAAACGAATTATCCTTGACCACATTCCGCAGAACTGGACATTGATTGGAAAGAAGTCTCTCCACTCGAGATTTACGCGAGATTGGAATAGTTGTAGACAAACTCGGAATGCCCAAACCACCCAAACGAATTGGGGCATGGATGTAGCTGGTTGGTGTGTCTTTAGGAAGGCGAAGCCACTGCCGAACAAACTGGCGAATCGTATAGTCCATGGCTTTGAGTGTGTTACGATGGACTCGGCTCAATACTAACGAGTGATTCATCTTCGGGATCAGATGCTGTCTCAGGAGTACAAGACGTTGGTGTGGCTTCAAGGGCGCTTTGGTAGTTTCATCCAGCATCATGCGAAGTTGCAGACGGTGGTCAGTGAATGCTTTACCCTTCCAGGTGAACGGGATACCTAGATACGTCACCGTGTCAGAGGCGCTTATTGAGTAGACAATGTCCGGGCCGAAGTGGATAGACTCATCGGAGATGGCAGTTACATTGTGTTTATTGTCACCACGGATGACCATGAGTTTAGTCTTATGCGTGTCGATCTTCAGTCCGGATAGTTCCAGGGCACTAGCGGCGGCTGCAAGCTTCTCAGAGAGACGCGTAGGATTCTCAGCTAGAAGGATCAGATCGTCGGCGTAAGCGAAACCGCTAACCAGTGTGTCGTGGAACTGGTAGTCAAGCTCCGGTCGAGATAGAGCCAACCCCTCATCCACTGCTATGATGAATAATAGCGGAGACAGTGGGTCACCCTGGCGAACACCACGCTGGGACCGGAGAACGGAGTCATTGAGCGTGGCGGAAGCATTCATGCAAGATTCGACAATGTATTGCGTTAGAGGTGGAGGAGCACCGAAGCCTCGGGCTGATCTGACGATCGAATCTTGTGAGATAGAATCAAACGCTTTGGACACGTTGATAAAGGTCGCACACAAACTTGAAGACGTGGTACATGAGTTCCTAAGCAGCGCATGAAGCAGGGAGGTCGCCTCAAGGCAACCGTCACGATGTAGGAATGCAAACTGGAGAGCGGGCAGTTGCAAGCGTGAATTCCAACGATCGGCCAATACCTTGTGGAAACAACGTATCAAGGCTGAAGATACGGCGATAGGTCTGAGCTCGGTGGGAGATGAAGGATTGTTTACTTTGGGTACAAGCGTGATGCGAGGGTGACACAAATGTATTGGACAACCTTGGGTTTGCAGGAAAAGGTTGAAATATCCAGCCAAGACATCAGCTTTCATACACTTCAAATGTTTGGGCAATAATTTGTCCAAACCCGGAGCGGTGTTTCCCATATGCTTTAAGGTGCGTGCAGAAAGTAAGTTATAGGTTAGTTATTGGGAGCACAGCAGTACTATTTAACTTTATGGTCTTACTGCAAAAGTTGAGATCTGACCCTAAATACTTTCTTTAAATAAAACAGTTGAATGCTGGAATCCGATCCATTGAGAGGGCTAACTATGTCATTCAAATACGCTATTTTGCATGGCCGATTAATGTTAGCAGAACAGTAGGTAAAATCGTTTTTTTTTCCCGTCCAGATTGAGGACGGCTTCATATGCTAATTCATATACGCTGTAAAGCTGTCTCCCAAGAAAGTCAATAGAATTCTAAGTGGCAAAAACAACTATTGATGAGGTAAACCTATTTTCGTTCACAGATGCAAAGAAATGTTTGAATTTGCCACTTTTAGTTTCCGTAAAATTAACTACTTCGACGGCCTTATCAAAACCGGAACTGCAACCTGATTGCACTTTTTCGCAGACGCACTTTCTCTATAAATTGGGCAAAAACTAAACATAATTTGAGGAAGGATTTTTATTATTGGCTAATAAAACTCTACACAAATTCTGATTATTGATGGAGCTTCATGTCTGCAGAATGCACAGCAGGATTTCCAATCCAATGCATTAGCTGTCTGAGTTGCAGAACAAAATCTCCTAAATGTAGTTGTCGCTATTTTCGTGTCACATGAAATCAGATGGCTGCAATTTATTATAACTAGAACCGGTAAATTCAACTGTTTATTGCGAATAATGACTAACTTCTTTCAAGTTTGCGATTATTTGCCCTAATAAATCCTCAGAATAAGTGTTTAACCGTTGCTGTTTTGACCGTTTTCAGAGACTTTATTGTCTTCAATGGGTCTGCCACTTTATCTGCACATACTAACCTAGTTACTGCTCGACCAGGAGATTTCACAAGTTTTTGCACCTCCAGACTACTCACGCGACTCCATAACAGTTAAGTACCGCATTGTTTAAGTGATAAACAACGAGCGTTAAAGGAAGTCGATCCTCATAGGATTCGAGTCTGTCTGTCTGTCTGTCTGTCTGTCTTTCTAATAACTGAAGTATAAGCCAAATAAACCTGGTTAACTACAAAGAAGTAACGTTTCAATGTGTACATCGATTTCTACACTGCATACATTGCCCACTGGTAAAGTGATTTTATGTGAACTTTTACATTCACGTCAGAGGATACAGAGTAAGGGTCTCGCAACCCAAAGGTTAGGAATCACTGTTTCAAAGTTCTTTTCAGTTCAAGATGTCTCGATATCAATTTAAATGTCCCACGGGAGTTAGGTGGGTTTCGACAACGAACAGTGTTGCATGCCCAGTGTGCTCATGGGTGTGCTCTTGCACAGTGAGAAGACGCAGTTCTGTTAGGTGCATAGAGTGAACGAAGTTGGTCCATCTGAACCCAGTTAACTGAGACATCTGAAGTTGACATTAAGATAGGCGGAAGTAACATCGGAATACTTTAGAGGATGGGACTAGCCAGCTAATTAGCTGAATCGTTTCGAAAGAAAGATCAGCAGATGAGTGAAGGATCACAAGCTGGATGGGACTGTGAAACAGCAATCAAGTACGAGTTAGCTGACGGAGACAGGTCCGAATTATTTTTGCCAGCTGAGCAAAGCAGTCAAACCTCTTGAAGAAAATAACTTCCAACACGGTGGTATGAACCATATCATCGAATGATCACATTCACCGTTTTTCAGTATACATATATATATATATATATCCTTTGTGTTGCGCAAGCCACATAAAATCTGAACGGAGCACAGATCCTTGTTCTATCCTACTGGTTGTGCACTGTCTACAAAAGGAAGACTGAAAGAGCTCGTGCATGATCTTCATACACTCTGTTCACGTGCGTAAATCTGAGATAAAGGTTTCTCAAATAAGGTGTTAGAGTTTTCTGTTGTAACACGCTACAAGAAAAGCCGAAATTTAGACTTTATTTCATGATACATCACGTCGTTTAAGATATGCCGATACAGTTTGATTCGCTCGTTTCTATTTATACATGTTCATTCGAGATTAACCATTTTGGCTTTCTGATTATTATCCAAGGTTACCAAACAAAACTAATCTTCCATTTAATGACTATCATGATGATAGTTCTGCTTAATTTGTTTGTGAATATGTGTTAAAATTTTTGTCAATTGTTATGCAGTATGCATAGAAAGTTTTGAACATTCATAAACGGTATTTGTCGTGTTTTGCTAACTGTCGTTCTACTGAAGATTGGATAAAAAGACAAAAAGGTGCATTTCGTGGACAGTAGTCCATCTTCATTTCCATTTTAGCTGACCATTTTCTGGATTTCGTTTAAACTGCTTGGCATAAAGCATGTTGTACACTTAGGTTTTGTTGGCTTAAGTAAATTTACTCAAAACATCTGCTGAGTTTGACTTGTTACACTGAGGCTTCTTTACTCAACACAATTATTTGTTAGGCTAAACACCATTCACAGTTGATCACAACCCTCACGATCAAGGAACGACATTCCAGCCAGTCTCATTCGGAAATGAGCAATAGACTCGAGTTTCATTCTACTTAGAGTTCCTCAGTTATATGTGTCTCTAGTCGAAACGATCGGGCAACCTGATAGTTACTCACAAACGAAAGTGTTCGAGTGTTCAGGTACCATAATTTGGTCTTGGCCAGTGTGAGGTCAGTGGCGCAATGGCCAAAGCGGTTGCCTCATTAAAGTGTGGTCAGAGTTCTGATCTCGGCTGTGGCAAGAGTGGGCAGTACTGAAGAGCTCTAACAAAAACGAGACTCGGATCTAGTGCCTTTATTCGAGAGTAGCCAGATGGAAAATCTATAGAAATGCGGCAGCTGTGATCAGATGTGAGTGATATTCAACTTGAAATCGACTAAATCACCGACTGCTCATCAGAAATTACATTTCGTATCACTTTGTGATTGGGGCTTGTAATGTGCCGATATGTATTTAGAGCAAACGATGTTGAATTACCTTCTAATGATTCGCACAAGAGCACGCACATGCGTTTTGGTGCACTTCTTTAAATGTGTAATTTTGTCAAAGTTACAGCAACTTGTCACAGATTATTCCTCAAGGTTATGTGTATCAAGCCTCAAAATTTCTTTCGCAATTTATCAGTAGAAATCCTTTTGAATTTTGAATCGGCCGATCGACCGTTAGAAAAAAAATCATGACGATGTGTTTTGTGGCGATAAGCTGCAATTGAAAATAATGGATAACTCTCAGTTGACCTAATAACCAACTCAAATGATACAAGTTCATAACGAAAATTAAACGTTTCAACTTATTGACCTGTTCATGGAATGTCTTAAGTTATCTGGAATTTATGTAATAAACGGTGAAGCGACCGATTTCGATTGTTACAGTCTGGTTACCATAAAAAAAATGTACTTACCTTTTAGAAGCCGGATGACCAATTAGGCTTGCGTATACAAAAAAATCTTCAGACTAGAGTTTTGTTTCTGATACAGTCCACTTGCACATTGATTAAACAGATATAAGACGGAAAGTCACAAAGCATTTCAAAGAACTTGGAGTTCAGCTCCGTCCGAAAAAATACTTGCAACCTTGACTTGAAGGAAACTCAAGTCGATCGACCTACTTTAAACCGAGTTACCAAAATTGTTTGACCGCTCCCGGAAGATGTTAGTATCCACTGGTGTTGGACGATTAATCACAAGTCTGCATTGCAAAACGAGTTTGAATGTTAGTTGTCTCTATGAATTGAAATCTCCATGAATAAAACAGGTCCTGTTGAGCTAAAATTCAAAAAACGTACTGTTCACCAATTTTGACATATTAATCCAAGAAGGGAACAAGTACGACGAGTTTATTCAGCATTTTCTGCATCCTAAGTACATTTGCAAAAGCAGCTAACTTATGATGGAATATAAATGTAGCAAAACTTGTACCGTCGTAACCATTATACATATGCAGACGGATGCCATTCACTCATACTTCAGTACTGCGTCCTCCTGATCTACAACAGTAGCGGACACTTTATTGTCATCTGTATGAATACCCACAGATGAGCTGATGCGTCCGACGGAAAAAGCTTCATTGAATTGCTGAATGTCATTCCGCAGCGTTACAGTTTAAACATAAACCCAGTGGTTTACCTTGAAATGGATTTTGGGATTAGAGAGACGGTTTCTATCATGTGAAACAGCCAGTACACCTGTGTCTTTAGTTGCAAGAGTTTGTCAGCTCCAATGGGAAGGTTTTACGAAACGAAGCTTAAGTAGATGGTATTGTGATTATCGCCAAAGGCGTACATAACGTAACACATCTGTTTGGAAAGTTGGCCACAGTACATCCAGATGACAGACCGATGCCGGAAACGGAACGGTCTAAGTAGCTTCTATCTTTGTACACTTTACTTTGTAGAAGAAAAGATGAATCTACAGATGACCCGGTCTTCAAGAAGTATACACTTATCAGCTGTTGAGCTCAACTCCATAATTCCCACACAATGGCATACAACAGAGTGTTAGTGCTCGTGAGGCCACAACGAAGATGCACCAGTAATACGAAAGCTTGGGTCCCTCGCGCTCTACTTTACAAGTGGGCGGACATTATTTTCTTTTTTTTCAGTTATTTCAAGCTTAGACATGGCACTATTTAAACAATAACTGTAGTTAAGAAGGTGTTTACTTAGAGGTGGCGCTTGTGGACAATAATCTTCACCAGACATTTGAAATCTTACCTACATGCAATCATTTCGCGGTGCTACTAAGCTGCTCAACTTGATGTTATACACCGATTAATGTACCTGCCAATGTAATCAAACAAAATAAACTCCATTGGTCGAGTCACATGTACTGTAATCTACGGTTTTTCCATGAAGTTAGGTCGAGATTCAGATAGGAAAGGTTTACTTATATCTAGATTCTTGATCAGTAGGTACACCTCAGAGTGATTGGAAGCTCAACCACCCCCTTTGACTCAGTTAATCGGTGACTGATACACAGGTAAGAGGTTGAGAGCCTGTGTTCCCGGTTCGATTTAGTTTCCATTCGATGTCTTACAGATGTCACTCTTCCCAAGGGTTATAATGAAAAGCTTGATGTAGCACCATTCTCAGAGATTGCACTGTCATCAAAGAATGATGGTATTTCCAGAAGAGACAGTGATAGTTTTGGTTGGGAAAACAAGAATACAGCAAAAGATGCTATCGCGTCGAAAGTCGAACCCAAGTCACCTAGGTGAGAGCCAGGAATCTTAACCGTTAGAGTATAGCAACTGTCTTACAAGATCAGATCATTTTCACTAGCCAGGTACACATCCCAGGTGAACTGTAAGGTGGACGTCACTAACCCCACTCCATTCCTTGTTTGACATCACGGTGCGATGCTTCAGGGCACTGCATTCTAATTAACTAGAGGCATCAGCAGGTCTTCACTTGTTAACCAAGAGCTCTTGCTGACACTCCTGCTTTTGTAGCAACTCAGTATGAAGTGATAATGAAAATTCTGGGAGAGATATCGATCTATTTATGTTAAGTTGTCATGGCCTTATCCCTCTTTCTCTCGTTCGCTCTCCGGCTACGTCAGCATTTCACAATAGTCCAGATGCACATACATGTGAGTTCGAACTGTACGAACTGGTGATCTAGAAAACAAGCATTATTACGTCGTTTTGTTGCCTCCACAAACTAATGGCTTCTGATCAGTTAGCAAACGGGCAGCATTTGATGGCAACTAGTTTTCATTTTCAACGTGTACATTCAAGGTACTTTCATGTTTGATCCGTCCTAACACACTGTTGAATAATTTGATTCATGCAATAGGGTAACTTGACCAGCATGTACAAATTATGACTTCTGGGACTGCTTAGCATGACTACTGAGAATCATATGTGATATTTTGTCCAAACGCCCACAACATGAAGAAACTCATTAGCCTATGTGCTACCTTCTCAGTTAGGACGTGAAATGATGTGTTGGGTATTTCATAAATGTATAGAAACATTATATGTTATTGAATAAAAATGAAGTAGAATCATGTAAGCGACAGACAGTGGGATAGACTGAGGGAAAATCTATCGAAAATGTATGCAAGTTTGGTGACGAGGGAGTTGTAAAATGCATTTTACTGTGGGTAAATCCCAACTACAAGGATAGTCCGCCTGTACACTAGCCCGTTTAGTCTAAATTGGTCCCAGATAATGAACCGTCAAATATTCAGCCTAGTTTAATGGGAGAAGGAGGGTTTTGGTACTCATATTTGAGCGTCCTTTAAGGTGTTTCTACTGATGACTGAGTTTTGTGAACTTGCATCGTCTCTAGTCGAACACTATTCACACGTGAAGGCGACCTTCGGTTAGTGATTGGAATGAACAAAGCACCTCTGTTTTCTCCCTTCGAAATAATCTGGGAAGCTGAACACTACTCATATAACATTATGGTAGCGATTGTTCGGTCACGCCTATTATGAATTTACTGATGTTGTGGTTGACACTTCAATCTCAAAAGCACGAGGGCCAGAGCATAAACTCCGGCCTGGACGATGTTGATTAGCCTTAATAGGAACAAAGTTCGAATCCGGTGTTTCCTTGCGAACTGGGTCCGCCGAAACATATAACTCTATTTTTTTATTCTACTTTTGGTGGTCTCGTTGTTTAGTTGAAACGAACAAGTCATTGAAACAGAATTATGAAGCTCTACACTTAACTTGCCAAAATCTCTCACAAACTAGGTAAAATTTGTTAGCACTGGGGAAATAGGTTCCAGCTGTTAACTTTTTATAGGTAAACTGAAGGCAGAACTCAGTGGACGCAGTTCAAAAAATTGATCTGGCTTTTGTAGAAGTAGTCAACTTAGCTGTTCATTCTACAAGAATAGTGCTGAGTTACAGAAATAACCACAGTTCAATCATCCATATTCTGGTAAAATGCAAAGGTTCGAGTTGAACCTGTGTTTGTTCATTAACTCGTAGTTGCTGGTGTTTATGTGTTGCTTTTCATTTTGACTGTTTCAACAACTCTTAAATTTAAAGATTGTCTACCTAATTGAGTAATGACTACCAACTTCATAAAACTCATCTTAAAAGTGAAATTCGTTGCTAGTTTCCAGTGCATATGCAAAAATTTATCTTTTTTTCAGAAATGCATGTTTCTTCAAAATTAATTTAAAACTTTGGCGTTACCGGGGTGCAAGATTGTATGGATTAGGAGTGGAGCTGTATTCGTACGTTTGTTTGCTGTGAACTTTCATGCTATCTTGAAGTGTTGATCAAGCTTGCGCGCTGTTTTGAACGGGAGGACTATACTGACTAGGAATTCGGTCGTTCCACGTAAAACCATGCCAGATGGGGCCAAAAAGGAGCAACCAGAAAAAAATTAGCTTGGATTTTAGATCTGTACATCACTTACTATGTAGGGGTGATTAAGCAGTGAGGCACAATTTAAAACTATACAACATAACTATGTTTATAGTTGGAGCACTGTTATCTTCTGCGTGCTGAAGGAGGGATTTGGGAAAGAATACTCCAGTCGCCTAGCGGCTGACCGTGACTATTAACATATTATTCTGTGCAGCCGAAAAGCGCACAGAAATTCTCAAAAGCCCAATGTAGTTTACAGTACGTCGGTTGGAGTCAGAAGTAAGCCGGATGAGTCGCCAAAGTCTTATTCACTAATTTCTCGGGTTTGGTTAACTCTCCATTGCCGACTGATTCCCAAACACCAGCTCCGAGTAGAGTCCCCCAAGGAAACTCTACAACCTGCTGCTTAACACATTGGGCTTCTAAGTCAAAGGTTCCGGCTAGGATCCTTTAAGAAGATCATATTTCCTTTTATCCCATAAGTCAAACTGTTAAAACAGAGGCTTAATATGAGGTCCCACATGTTATTGTGAAACGCGCCATCCAGTTGAGACATGAGATGTGCGTACTGGGCTGGACGACCGAAACTGAAAATGTCTTCACAGAATGAGGTCACACTGTTTGGTTTTCGTCATCTCGCTATGATGACGTTGCTTGACTGACTCGCCAGTGAATTTGTTAGAGTTGATGAAAAGGGAAGGTGAGTGTCACAAGGAAATTGCCTCACAAACACCATCTAATTTCTAATAAACATCCGACCGGAATGGCCAATAACGAAGTGATGGACAGCAGTGTCGACCTAGATGGTTCTCAATAGTACCACGCCAGTTAGAGAATCGAACCCATGACCCGGGAATAGGCAGCAGATTGTAGTTCAAACACGTCTGAACTGGACCAGGGGAGTCGCGGTCATCGGGGTTGTAAGAAAGCATGTGAAGTACTTAAGTGTTGGGCTTCTTTTTGCTCATAGGCTGAAGTCGATTAGACATTTCGTGGTTGACCTGTAAATGAGCAAACAGGTATCTTAACTACAATCTGCGGCTTGTTCACTGAACGTGGGTTCATTTTTCCGACTTGCGTGGTGCAGACATGCCCCAACCAAGTCGAAACAGTTGTGCACCATTTTGCTAGTGGTCACTGGAACCAAAGGTTTGCAAAAACCCTCATTAGCCTCCTCGGGGCTGTGTTAAATGTCTGTTCCTTTGTATACCAACCACAAAACAATTGAACGACCTCAGCATATCAGTGAAGGGAAACACAACAGCTAAAGAAAATAACTTAATGTTGATTGCACTAGGGAAGACGTCTTGTTGCCAACTGCTTAAGTTTCAGCATTAGGGTTTCGGAAACCAACTCCAAATCATGTCAAGTATTTTACTTTACGATTTGTTTCAATCTTGGTTGCAAATTAGTTGAGGATGGGCTTGAACCACTGATATAATACTGACATAACAATCTGTTCATATATTAGTGTCCACAAATTAGAAAGTAGATAATTTAGTTGCTTATTCAATGAAAACAAATGCAGCATGCTTCGTATCATTCCACGAATAAATTGAAATAACATTCACGACGTCAATAAGCGATCGAGCAATTTGGGCATTACTCGCAAGCGGATGTGGCTAAGCGTTCGCACAGAATAATTCGATGGGGTCAGATAAGAAGATAATGTCACGGTGGCCAAAATGGTTACCTTATAAAAACGTTGTCTCAGTCCAGAAGCAGGTTGCTAGTAAGATCTAACAGGGATGGAAGTCGAATATTGTGCTTCTTTTCGGAAAGAGCAAGCTGACTTGTCTATGAAACTGATAGCGCTGCCATCAGGCACTACTAACTGTTCTATTCAAATTAGTCGAAACTCTGTTACTATTTACCATCATTTATATACAAATATTATTTACATATATCACTCATATCAAAGTCACTGAGCCAAGCTACCTACAGATCCACACTGACTAACGTGTTAAAAATTACGTTTGTTTCACCATTAACCTCGAACATTCCAGGGAGTCAATTTAGTCTAACTCAAGCTTTACGAATATAGTACAACATAAAATCTACAGAGTGTAAACAGGGAACACAGGTCTAATGAATGCATACATGACACCACACCAGTTTACTACGTAGGAAAATCGATAAGAAAAAATCTTCACAACCCACTTGATAAATTTGTCCTCACCAGACAATCGAATGTTTATTCCTTTATGTGCACATGCACGCACACATACATTCACATACACAAATAGTAGTAACATGCACCGCGGCTGAGTTACACAGATCGGCTGTCCGCGTGCGCTTGACGCAGAATACGAGTGCAAATCGGAGACTAGGTAAATTGAACGTACGTGCGGGTCTGATGAAAACCCAGCCTCCCAACTGGGGAAGAGGCACGTGATCCAGTAGCATGCGATCAATGGTCGGACGGAGAAACGTCGCAGCATCTGGCCGATTCTGAATCTGTAGATAGGGAAGACTACCATCTGGAATTGATTCCAAAGCTACAACGCTTTTCGTGAGAGCTTTTTCCTGTTCTATAGTGGCACATAAGTGAAAAATGACTAATTATTGACTTCAGTAGATTTTCAATATATAATTTTTTCCAAAAAAAGCAATATACACATATACATAAAAGCTAAACATAGCAGCTTGTTTTATTTACTACATGAGAATTGAAACAAAGAATTCAATTTAATTTGGAGAATAAGGTTTTGATACAGAATATTACAACTGTTACTATCAATCCGAGGAAATTCATTTGGTTTTCTGGGCTCACTGAGGTACGAATTATTGGATTTCAGTGGAAACATTTGACGATACTCTCAATGCGAAGCACTAAGAGTGAAGATCAGCAAGTTATGGTTGGGTCTAAATTGTATCACTGATGTGTTTTTATGGGCAGATATATTCGTAAGTGGATGGTGACAGTAAGCTAGCCATGGTAAACTCATGTTATTCAACGCTTCAACCAAATATAAACCTCATCTCACTGTAACATATTCAGCCAAGAAATTATGTTTTCCAAATGAAAATGTAAACTCAGCGGAACTCTGCCGTTCCACGTTTATCACAGGGAGACTGGAATGACGCTGTACACAACCCTGAAATATGCAGGTTTATTTGACATCACGCTGCGGGATCAATTTGTTTTCTTTTCTTCCACCGTCATACTTATTTGTTAATCCGTGGTTAGCAAAGGATTGTCCTGATTACGTTACAGAGTGAAGCGCGATCAGAACTGAACGAAGGAACAAAAAATGAAATCATAATTTTGAGCACAATTCTTTCAAAGCAAAATCCAGATAAACAGATTACCTTGTCAACTACATAAAGACTGAACTTTCATGGAAACAAACCTTCGTAGGTGGTCAGCTGTAACTCTCTTATCAATCTTGGAACTGAAAGATATACTCCATATTTCTGACCAATTTGCAATTTTGTGTTTGTTCTTCTATCAAACGGTGTAGAATACAAGCCGGACGACTGAACATAAGTCGAAACAGATCCAACGATAATACACAGTACCTCACGGCACCAAGTAACTTGACATTGCAACCCTGACACATCTGCTGATAAGGTCTGCCGTTTTGACTCAGCGCTGGTATTTCCTATAGCTTGTACAGTTTATATCATTGACCACAACACCGTCAGAGAACGGCTATAGTTTGATGTCTGATCACTCGTTATCAAATCGTAATATTCGATCCCTTGTTTACGGGAACAGTTTATGAGTCGGCAGCAACGGCTCAACATTAAATTGAACAATTTACTCAAACAGCAAAGAATAACTTAATTTATTTTTCATGCCTTAAATAGTCCCAAACATGTGGGAAACAAAATGCAAGTATTGTTAAACGGAAATGCGGATAGCACAAGCATTATTTATTTGGGGGAACAACACCGACGCTGTGCTTCGCAACTACATCAAACACAAACACTCATTTGCACATAACACTAACCCGGGGCTGCCGCGGCTGCCAACGATAGGTTCTTGTATGGAAAACACCATTTTGTGCCGGAGTGCACTCTAATGTTTCCTCCTACGTTTCCCCCAGAAGTTTTAACACCGAAATGTGCGTTTGCGCTTGACTACTGATGAGTAGCATGTTGTGTTTATTCATCTTGACTACATTGGACATTAAGTGGAACAGAAAACAGAGATCAATTCGGATCTTGGGTAAGACTCAAAACTAATCGCGTGACAACCGAAGACTGATATCAACTTGTGTATGAACGCGAGGAACTGGCCAATACTGATACTTGAATTGAACGTCACTCACAACTGACCGTAACTGTTGTATGCAATAGGTATTTCAGTCACCACGAATAGATACTACTTCACGTCGTAAGTTCTGACTTCTGTATCGGTGTGGTTGTTGGTACCTTTTGGTCAGCCAATGTCTTGTGCTGGATGACCTAGGATTTCTCTCTTGCTAGGTTTCATTTAACAACTCAGCTGATAACTCAACGGATTTATATAACTTGGCCCTGATTTTCAGTATACCATCTCTACTACCAACAACAGTTTTCATGGGTCAACTAAATAACTGTTTGGTCCAGTGGTTTATAAAGACCATTGTGAGTTGTATTCCAACAAAAAATAGAACTGAATACAGTATTAGTTTAGCAACATTGTCAAATGAAGCACAGTCCAAATAATTGATGATACAAACAAACTCGATACAGATGTGATTTCCCGAGATTCATGCGATTACAATTATTTTTAAAGTTACGCCGTTCAATAAAAAACTGAAACGAAATTATCTGCGAAATATTTCGAAAAGTCACATGCTCACTGTATAGTTTGCCATATCAGCATAATTTTATAGCCCCGTTTCACGTTAAAAGCTAGCGACATATTATATCACAGAAAAAATGCAAAGGATTTATATATTGTTCACCCTTTGTCTACTTTTGGCCACCTAAAATAAAAATAGTTAGAAATAGAACAGATAAATGCACACCGTGACCTTGCTCAAATTCGTAGGTGATTTGGATGATTGAATGGAAAAGGATGAACGGAATGAAGGCTTCTTCAGTGTGTTCCAAACTGCATTTAAAAAGGAAGTGCCCAGTCCGAATGAAGGATGTAAAGATTCAGAGCAAGTATGACGAAGACGATTCTGTGCTCAGTTGCAACCATGACCACATCAGTTAGGTGTTGAAAAATGCAACGACATAAAATATCTGAACCGGAAAATATCGGTCTAATACATCAGTTGTCGAGTAAAACCCCATTCAAGTTTAACCGATTTTCAGTCGGTTCACACGGTTTAGTCAAAAGCTATTTACAACCGTATAACACACTAGGTCGTTTACTATTTTTCTCACGCAAACCATCACGCAATGAAATAAACTCCAAATATCCATGTCCCAAAAGCATTTTAGACAAACACTAACTAAGTATCAATTGAAGAAATGAATCAGTATATTCATTCAAACAATTGTAATACAGAACTCATTCCAAACAACCGACTACGATGTACTATCCACTAGACGAAATCCACTGAGACATTGAGTGTAACGGGAAATGTTTTCACTTACTCCTCTCTCGTAGACAGCAATATCGGTCTAGTGTTCTACAGAATCTTCACAAAGCCCGTTGCAACCAACTCATAAGATTCTGCTACGGGAAGGGAAAAATTCAACATTTAGAACAACAACATCTTACAGGTAAACCGGCTGTAACTACAACAAAGATGGGCCAGAAAGCAATTGCCTACCTGCTAAGACACTTCGAAACGAAAAACGGACAGGATTCGTTATTTATATTTCCAAACATCTAACTGTAGAATAGTAGCTTTCAGAATTTTGAATCCTAATTCTGAATCCCAGTAAAACGATGCATATCTTCATAGTTTTATGATGTAAAACTAAATTGAAGGCAAGCAAAATTGAGTTACTTTTGAATGAAAGGACACAGTGTAATGGACAAGTGCGGATGAGTATGGCTCTTGTTCATTAACAATCCAGAACGTCTTTTTCGGAGAGCGGTCGGACTGAAATAATGTGACAGGCTTTGTAAACGAATCTTACATCTGCACCAATGTTTGGAAATGTGAAAAATATTTAGATCTGGTTTATCATGGAGCAGACCATAGCAACTGTAACAGAAAAGAAAAAAGCACGAGATAGCCTCATATCCACTCGACTGGCATTGACAGACGCACTAAGTAAAGTGTGCAACAATCAAAAATGTGCAAGTGGATCGGTCCAGAAGGTCAAACGAATAGGTGGATTGATAAGGAGTCGCAAGTATCTGCATCGCAAAATAGTTGTATGATCGAACCAATTAACGCTGAATTCTTGCCCCGGTACTGTTACTAGACAACACAAAAGCATGCACTCAAAAAAGCCATGCGGAAAACATAGTTGCAGCTGGAACCCATGAAAAAATATCCTGACCACTGGTCAATACAATAAGCATAGATATGCAGGGAGTTTAGTTATTGTATTGAGCATGCATGATCATTATCTGTTTGCCTTTACTCTGAGCAGTATGGATAA
>JTDE01000216.1:80370-107556 GCA_014338405.1 Paragonimus skrjabini miyazakii | reverse complement strand
GAGGAAAGATGGTGGCACATGCCAACCTACCATCGAAATGTTTGACTGATGTAAACTAACCTCAATCGGTCTTTCTTGAAACGGAACCGAAAGCGATTTGACTGATTGACTTGTGAAATTGACTGCGATTTCGACCAGCTGTGATGTCACGGGGTATAATAGTTTGACCAACACAAACACATCATTTAGTTCATTCCAACATAATTTCTCACCTTTTGATTTAAAGATTCACTATCATCTTCTAAGAGACAATTAATGATTGTACCAATAACTATGAATGTGTTTTGGTTATGTAGTGGCCATTTGTGATGAAATGTTGAATGTACCATTAGAGAGGTTTGTTTGGATCACTAGCATTGTCAATCAATCCGGACTGGTGTTAATTTTGCAAAATGTCATACATGGTGTGGTGATGTGTTTTGGTGATAAACATTTTCCGAAAACACATGAATGGTTTGGTAAGTGTTATCATTCTTCAGATAGGTGTACCCGGTGGACTTTGATCATATATCCCGCTCTGGACTTATCAAGTGCTGGAGTCTGTTGTTTGTAACTCACTTATGAGTTATGCTCACTGTCTATCTCAGACCTAACGAGGTCTGTAAATAAATATTATCTTCAAACCATTTACTGTAACTCTGTATAAACTCAGTCTGCTTTGAGCTTCCAGGTAGAGTTATCGTTTTAAAAGTTGGTGTAATTAATGATTGTTTAGTGGCCAAAATTCATCGGAAGTGTACGACCGGTTTCATGATTGTTGGCCCTAATCGGTGAAATTTGGCCAGTCGATATCTGTTACCAATGCTATCTAGCCTTATACAATTAGTACTCATTAGAAGGTGAAACCAAATCGGATTAGTGTACACTTTCAGTAGGTGCACTTAGCATACGCACCGATCTGCGAACTCCATTTGGTTTAAGGTGAACTGTAGAATTGGGTTGTGTATGAGTTATTACGTTTCAAATATTTACTTCAAAATACGAAGTTTTATTAGTCGAACGATTGATCAACCTGGTTTTCGACTTGATCCCGTGAGATTTTATTCGTTATCCAACTTCTGTCCTACGATTATTTTAATCAAATTGCGCTCCTTAATAGGCGCAATACTATAGCAATATTCGAAGTTTGTTCCAAGCTTTTTTGACGTGACAAAGTTTGATTTAAAACATTCAGTTTCCGTCAGCCATTTAATCAAAACAGCACAAGTTCGGAAACTTTATATGAACTTCACTTCAAAAACTGTGACAAAGACACTTCAGGAATTGCAAACTTCATTACCACATGAGGCAGATATCAGCTTCTGCCGGTGATAATTAGAAACACATGAGACTGGGTTGGTGAACCATTGGTGGGTAACCAGTTGAAGTGAAGCTGAGTGGTTGCGAATGCGCTGAATCTGCCGTGCGTGTCGGAGTACGGGAACCCCCCTTTAGCAGATTTCCTAGCTGTTGCTGACTTTAAGCAAAGAAAACAAGAGTACTATCAATTTGCACCGAATGAAAATCGTGCAATGTGCCCAAATGTTTGTGGATAAAATGAAGAGTTTTTAGCAATTCGGAATCAGTGCAAAACGTGCAGAAACATATCAACAATTGATAGGAAATGACTGTTGATTAAAAGCTTCAACGATCAAACAATTTTAGTGATTGACTGGTTCAAAGAAATTTGAGTAGCGGAAATATTCTATCAGTTCTTCGACTATTCTGACATTGTCGTATGATCACCAGTACATAATTAAGTCGGCAAATAATAAGCCCAGGAATAAGTGTTGATCGATACGGCTGGAATGCAGCAGCCCCATGTATTACTGCTAAAGGCTGCACCGACTAGTGGCCAGTACCAGGTCATTGGGGCCGGTGATTCCATTTTCTCCATCCTCAACCGAATGCGAAGCTGATACAATTGGTCGAAATCTATAAGGAATTACAGCGTAGACGTTCAGATACTACATACGGTCAGGAATAAAGCAAAAAATTTTATATCGACTTTGTAACACTAGTGTGTCTTTTGCATAATGAATAATTCCCCAACTGAAAGTTGTTACAATACTGACTAGCGGTGGTTTAAATAGAAGACAGTTTGATCCAATAGTCTGAATAGTAAAGTTATTACAAGAGAGATATTCTACATACCAGAGAGGCTTATATTAGTGGTGGAAGTATCAAAAATAGGCAGACAACGCAACTTCTTTTTAATGGAACATGATGACTTGGCTAAAGATTTGTTGAAGTAATCGATACACTTGAAATTTTAGTGATTAAACGCACTGCCGGAAGGTTTATCAGGAAAGTACTTAAGAGAACATGTTCTAATTTAGTAGACAGCCGGAGCTTCTCTCTGAGATTCGAATCAACCATGTTCGGTTGAACTTGGACGACAGCAAGTACACAAAACTTCAGACAATCTTGCTCGAGTATCTGAGATTACGGATTCAGGGAATTCGGTTGAAAGCAAGTGCAATGCCTTATCTGTCATTGAACAGTAGTGAGGCCAGTCGTATCGTTTCATATTTGCTGGTTAACATAGACAAACTCTCAAACAAAAAACAACTAAAATGTTTGGTCAAAACAGGGAGAAGAAATATATCGGGAGATGTTAACATTTGAATTTACTCTTATCAGTCACTAACGTGAAACCAGCAAATTTAACGCAAACTGCACATAGCAAGATTGTTTGAAAGAACCAGCCACATAGTTTTTCTTTTGTGCGATAATAGTGCAGTCAGTTTCACGGCAAGAAGACTGATTTGGTCGGCGCCTTCTGTGTACCAAAAACCAGTCGATGTTGTCTGATTAATATTGCCTCACTGGTTGTAAGCAGTTTCGGGTTAACAATATTAGTTAACAATATTTTGAACGAGTTGACAGGGTCAGCTAGGTGACCGGTTGCTAAGCTTTGTTTGACGATAGGTGAAGCCGGGTTCTTCGAGCTTTTTAGATTCAGCTGGTTGTTTTTTGACGTTGCATTTGATAACCGCTTAAAAATGTGCTCCACTATATGCTGATAAAAGCGCCAATCTGTTCTACTTAAGTAAATGTCATTGCATTCGCAAATGAACTGGTATATTACGTGAGTGACAGACTGATTGGTTGGGTGTGTATCACCGTTATGGAAAGCCAAACCTCTAGTACTCAACAAAACGCAAATTTGGACCGCTGGATAGATGCGTTTCAAGATTGACGCCAGTTTGTGACTAGTGTTGCCGGTCACATGATCACCCGTAAATTAGATCTGCAGAAATATGTGTTCTTCCACACTGTGACTTGCAACTTCTGACGTCTTCTTATTTTGGACGTTCACGAACTTTTCTGGATAACCAACATTCATTAACGTTTTTCTAATGAGCCCCTCTTTTTCTTCCAATCCATCTGCAGTGTGCAATATCCTGTTTGTGTGAGATAACGTCCTTACTAAGCCAGAGAATTGCAAATATTGTCAATCTAATGTTGGCCTTCTATAAACAGATTGTTGCAATGTTCCATCCTGACATTTAGGTATGACATTGTCTAAGAATGGCAAACAGCTGTTGACCTTCACCCCATTAGATACATTGAGGTTTGGTTGGGTAAAGTTCAGATCGTTATAAAATGAAGTAAAGAACGTTCATCAATAAAAACCATAACGTCATCCACGTGACCACTGTACAGCAAGGCCCCATAAATCCTTTCTTGAAATTGTCCTTCAAGCATACGCAAAAATGCTTTGTCCATATGGGACCCAATGGGCTATACCTAGCTACATCGTCAATTCTTCTACAAGCCACACCTTGGAATTCAAACAGAATGTTTTCCGTACAAACAAAAATGATATCCTTAAAAGGATCTAATGAAGTATGTAAGTTTACATTCTGACCAAAAATAAAGTCACACAAAAATCTAATAGTCTTACGCGGAGGTACATTGATAAATAAAGTCAATGTCGATCGAATACGTCATCTATGGAATTACATAATTGTTGTCCAAAATTTCTGTCAACTGACAAGGACTTGAAAGACAATTTATGGACAACAATTCACGAATTTGGTCTCAAGATGCCCAATAAACATTGCGCAAGTTTGTGGTATGCCGTATAGCCCATAGATACTATCGGCCGTGATAGGGTAAATATCTTGTGGATTTTTGGTGAACCTCTCATTCTTAGTGTCTGCGTGCATGCTGGTTTCAGCTTCTTATATTGATTTCCAGAAATAAATCCATGTAATATCTATGTTTACAGTTTCCTCGATATCTATTTTTATTGGTCGATAAGTTGTTACCAGGCCCGAGATCCAATTGGAATTTCTGCACACCCTTAAATAACACATTACATAGACCTCTTTGTTTACTGTGACAAAACCAGATCACTTGTTTGGCCTGCGGAAGACTAGATCAATCATTTTTTCAAGCTTCTTGATGTCTATGGTGTGCTTAGCTGGTAAACAGCAATGTGGGCTTATTAAGGCCGATAGAAATTCATGAAAGATATCAACCAGTTTTAAACGATCTCAATTCGCGTTATCCGTTGGGACGGAAGTGAGATCTTTCACTTGCCGGAACGGATTTTTGAGTTGAATCCCGTTGTGCTGCTTATCCACTTGATTCCTTGCAACTTGGAATTTAGATCCAAAGAAATTACATCCTTTCAAGCTTTGGTGTGCTGGGTAGATGATAAATCATGAATGTATTTCGAATTAACACCGGCAGAAGCTGATATCTGCCTCATGTGGTAATGAAGTTCGCAATTCTTGAAGTGTCTTTGTCACAGTTTTTTGAAATGAAGTTCATATAAAGTTTCCGAACTTGTGCTGTTTTGATTAAATGGCTGACGGAAACTGAATGTTTTAAATCAAACTTTGTCACGTCAAAAAAGCTTGGAACAAACTTCGAATATTGCTATAGTATTGCGCCTATTAAGGAGCGCAATTTGATTAAAATAATCGTAGGACAGAAGTTGGATAACGAATAAAATCTCACGGGATCAAGTCGAAAACCAGGTTGATCAATCGTTCGACTAATAAAACTTCGTATTTTGAAGTAAATATTTGAAACGTAATAACTCATACACAACCCAATTCTACAGTTCACCTTAAACCAAATGGAGTTCGCAGATCGGTGCGTATGCTAAGTGCACCTACTGAAAGTGTACACTAATCCGATTTGGTTTCACCTTCTAATGAGTACTAATTGTATAAGGCTAGATAGCATTGGTAACAGATATCGACTGGCCAAATTTCACCGATTAGGGCCAACAATCATGAAACCGGTCGTACACTTCCGATGAATTTTGGCCACTAAACAATCATTAATTACACCAACTTTTAAAACGATAACTCTACCTGGAAGCTCAAAGCAGACTGAGTTTATACAGAGTTACAGTAAATGGTTTGAAGATAATATTTATTTACAGACCTCGTTAGGTCTGAGATAGACAGTGAGCATAACTCATAAGTGAGTTACAAACAACAGACTCCAGCACTTGATAAGTCCAGAGCGGGATATATGATCAAAGTCCACCGGGTACACCTATCTGAAGAATGACAACACTTACCAAACCAATCATGTACTTCCGACAAATGTTTATCACTAAAACACATCACCACACCATGTATGACATTTTGCAAAATTAACACCAGTCCGGATCGATTGATAACGTTAGTCAACCAACACACCTCTCTAATGGTACATTCAACATTTAATCACAAATGGCCATCACGAAATCAAAACACATTCATAGTTATTGGTACAATCATTAATTGTCTCTTAGAAGATGATAATGAATCTTTATATCAAAAGGTGGGAAATTATGTTGGAATGAACTAAATGATGTGTTTGTGTTGGTCAAACTATTATACCCCGTGACATCACAGCTGGTCGAAATCGCAGTCAATTTCACAAGTCAATCAGTCAAATCGCTTTCGGTTCCGTTTCACGATAGACCGATTGAGGTTGGTTTATATCATTCAAACATTTTGATGGTAGGTTGGCATGTGCCACCATCTTTCCTCATCACCCTGCCACCAAACTTCGGATCGTGTTATGCGAGGATAGGGAACCACGTTCAGTTCTACTGTTGTCTTGCTGCAAATAATTTCCTGACAGTCCTTGTCAGTTTTACTGTCATATCACACTCGTAGAGCCGTTAATCGTTTACATTCTCTGCTTCCAGTATGAGAATTCGGCGAGTAATTGGTGATTTCGTTTGATATTTGTTGAACACCATTCGGAATCGACTGCATTCCATAGTTATGTCAGTTGACCTGGTTCGAAAGGAACCACTTGAATGTGTGAATCGTTTGTCTGACCCAAACTCCTCGCACAAACATGTGTTCATTTTGAGCATATTTAATCTAATTCAAGAGTCAGGGATTTAGCATTTATCTGTGGTATAATTTCGCTCAATTCGATCTACTCCATCATGCATGTGCACATCAACTTATCCATACTGCTCAGAGTAAAGGCAAACAGATAATGATCATGCATGCTCAATACAATAACTAAACTCCCTGCATATCTATGCTTATTGTATTGACCAGTGGTCAGGATATTTTTTCATGGGTTCCAGCTGCAACTATGTTTTCCGCATGGCTTTTTTGAGTGCATGCTTTTGTGTTGTCTAGTAACAGTACCGGGGCAAGAATTCAGCGTTAATTGGTTCGATCATACAACTATTTTGCGATGCAGATACTTGCGACTCCTTATCAATCCACCTATTCGTTTGACCTTCTGGACCGATCCACTTGCACATTTTTGATTGTTGCACACTTTACTTAGTGCGTCTGTCAATGCCAGTCGAGTGGATATGAGGCTATCTCGTGCTTTTTTCTTTTCTGTTACAGTTGCTATGGTCTGCTCCATGATAAACCAGATCTAAATATTTTTCACATTTCCAAACATTGGTGCAGATGTAAGATTCGTTTACAAAGCCTGTCACATTATTTCAGTCCGACCGCTCTCCGAAAAAGACGTTCTGGATTGTTAATGAACAAGAGCCATACTCATCCGCACTTGTCCATTACACTGTGTCCTTTCATTCAAAAGTAACTCAATTTTGCTTGCCTTCAATTTAGTTTTACATCATAAAACTATGAAGATATGCATCGTTTTACTGGGATTCAGAATTAGGATTCAAAATTCTGAAAGCTACTATTCTACAGTTAGATGTTTGGAAATATAAATAACGAATCCTGTCCGTTTTTCGTTTCGAAGTGTCTTAGCAGGTAGGCAATTGCTTTCTGGCCCATCTTTGTTGTAGTTACAGCCGGTTTACCTGTAAGATGTTGTTGTTCTAAATGTTGAATTTTTCCCTTCCCGTAGCAGAATCTTATGAGTTGGTTGCAACGGGCTTTGTGAAGATTCTGTAGAACACTAGACCGATATTGCTGTCTACGAGAGAGGAGTAAGTGAAAACATTTCCCGTTACACTCAATGTCTCAGTGGATTTCGTCTAGTGGATAGTACATCGTAGTCGGTTGTTTGGAATGAGTTCTGTATTACGATTGTTTGAATGAATATACTGATTCATTTCTTCAATTGATACTTAGTTAGTGTTTGTCTAAAATGCTTTTGGGACATGGATATTTGGAGTTTATTTCATTGCGTGATGGTTTGCGTGAGAAAAATAGTAAACGACCTAGTGTGTTATACGGTTGTAAATAGCTTTTGACTAAACCGTGTGAACCGACTGAAAATCGGTTAAACTTGAATGGGGTTTTACTCGACAACTGATGTATTAGACCGATATTTTCTGGTTCAGATATTTTATGTCGTTGCATTTTTCAACACCTAACTGATGTGGTCATGATTGCAACTCAGAACGGAATCTTTTATGTTGTTGAATTTATTAACTCTTGTGAGGTCTTTGTTGCCAGCCACTCTACTTGGTCTCTGGACGCATTAGGAACCTTAATCTTGTAAGTTTCATAGGTTATAACCGGTTTGTCTTGAAAATTCCGAAAATCAAAGCCAGTTTGCTTTAAGTTTATTCATAGCATCTGGATATCCCTAAATTAGGACAAATCTTGAGGAATAGATGCCCGAGGTGGAGTTAGACTTCGCCCTCATTGTTTCTGCAGATCTGGTCGTGCGGGCTTTTAAACAGCATATTATATGATCTTTTACAAAATTATGTATAATTACATCTCAGTATAAGGTAGACCACGTATGACAACAGCCGGAAATTTTGCTAGAGTCTGAAGTTTCACATTGGCCAGGTAACTGTAAGATTTATACACGAATAAAGAAAACGCAACGACGGTTTAGTGTTGGAATGTCAAAGCTAGGCGCAGTAGTTCTCAGCGCGTTAAGAAATATACGCAATCACTTACTGACGTAAGCTCACCGCCACTTACATTGTGTCATTACTACAAGTTGAGTATTCATGTTCCTACACCATATTTATTGTCTTTTATTGGTTCCTCTTGTTGACTCGGATGCCCGGTGTAATATTTCTTTGGAAATTTTCTTTACACTTTTTCACATGAATGATAACAGTTGTACACTGAATAAAAAAGCCTAACAAAAACCGGTTACGATTGTAAATCATAATTCAACACTGTGTTTTTGTTGTTTAACTGTGCGGTTACTAACGCTCTACCTAATACTGAATACACTGCAATTCTGTTGGCTCATTCACCGTGTTATTGCTACTGCATATAAACTAACTGAATGCATACTATTACGTGTTTGAGAACGATAAACTAGTGAAAAAGACTTGTTATGTGTGTTTGATTATCATCCTAACTACAACACAATAAATATGCAAACATTAGCAAGGGTGAGTCAGAAGACCGGTCAGTACAGGTTATGAACCAATTTTGCAATCATTGTTCCAAATTGTAGGCTTGATTGATTGTGGGCCAGGAGAGATAAAGTGTTCGCACGAATTTCTTTTGAGCACAGAGATCAGGATTGCGCAACCGAATAATACTGACCTCCGCGACGATAAACATTAGGAATCACTCCATGTTTTATCGGTTTCTTCACACTCGATAGATAATGTGATGGGCAATTTTTCTGTTGGCAGAATGATTACAGTGGGTCAAATGAGCAACGGTCGCGCGTAAAATGGTTTTGGTCACGTCATTATCCAAACACGCAGAATGATGTTCACGCACTGTATCGGAAAATTGTCTTTTAGTATGGTCAATGTATGGTACTTGACAGGAGCAAACAAATGAGTACACATAACAACTGGTTGTAAAACATATTCCAATCCACAAAATTTGATGTCGCGGTCATAAAAATTTTATGATAGCATTACGCAATTTGCAAAAGATAAATATTCACACAAATCCAAAAGATATCGAGAATCACTCTTGAACTTTTCAAAATTTGATGCATTACAAATAAAGACATAAGGAAGGAGAAGAAAACTGCATTTTCACACGGTTTCTGCCAGAGCTGTTTACATCGTACGCTTTTTCAAAATATCAGTTGTTCAGACCTGTTTAGCCTGTCAATTGTTAAGCCGTTGAAACAACCAATTTTTAAACTATTGAAAAAGAAAGGCTGGAATCCTCGTTTATTTGCATTTTCAATTTTCAATTTGAACATCACCTACAATTGATCGCAGCTGTCGCATTCCCACAGACTATCCAGTCGGCCCCTTTCGAAAAGAAGCACTAGACTCGAGTTTCGCTCTCATTAGAGCTCGTCAGTAGTGCATATCATCGCCACTGCCGGGACTTGAACCACGGACACGCTGTTCATGAGGCAACCGTGTTTACCACTGCGCCACTGACCTCACGTTAGGCTTGACTGAATTATCATATGTGAACGCTCAACCACTTTTCAATTTTGTTGATAAATTACCAATTTAGCTAGGTGACCAATTAATTACAGGAATCATTACTTCCTAGTACTTATTAAATGATATTGCGGTCGAAACCATCAAGTGCGCACGGGTTGAATTTAAACTGCGTAACGGGGCGTGCTGCTGTTGTCGATGCCGTTTTAGTTATCGTTTGTGTAAGTCGTGTGCATGGCTTACTGGACCTTTGGCTCATGCTTGTTTCTCGTTGTTTCCTTTTACATGACTGTTGCCGGAAACCCCTACTTTGGAAGATCGTCATCCCCCGATATCTTCTCGTGCCACAAAATTGGTCCGCAGGCGTGAGTGAAAAAGGCTGGCTTGCATCTTACACTACTAAATGAGTCATTCTCTCAATCAAGTAGATTTCTTTGCGGGCAGTTTCATAGAGTTAAAGCCGGTGTGAATGAAGAACCAATTATGTTATGTGATATTAATCATGTTGGGGAGCAGAAGCATCACCGCTAGCGGCAATTTAAAAGGGCATCTTTCCACAGAAATGCGATAGTTTAACCACGTCATTCTAATCAAAACTATGCTCAACATTGGATTAACTGTCAGCCACGTGACCATAAGCAATCTCGACTTATGTGACCCTTTTACAATTCCACATACCATAATTGTGGCAAGATAAACCACATTCAAACCGTCTGCCGTTGTTCGATGACTTGTTCAGTTCAAGCGTCTTTGGACGAGCAAAATGTACCATCTGACCCTCTTACTGCAAATTCTATTCATTCTATGGGTTCTACATGGTCACCAGTGGAAGCACTTATTGTTCACAGGTAGTTCACAGATAGTTTTATTAAAGCTATCACTGGGTATATTTTATATATTTCTGGCAGTTATTAATTTTTACAGATTTGCATGTCATTATTTCTATTTGTTCGCATTTTGTTATTGATTCTGCAAGGTCTACAATTATTTTTGGATGCATGAAGAATTTGTAGTTTTCTTTTATATTGTCTGTTGAAGTTTTTGACACTAGAACACATATTCATAGGTTTATGATAGTATGCAAACTAAATCGCTTAGTCTTGATGTGTCAGATACATCCGGGTGCATGAAACGTTGCCTAGTTATAATTGGTCTTCCTGAATCTGTCTGTAATCCATCGCCTGGATTGGCTGCAGATGAAATGCTGGTTTCCTTGAGGTTCTGCGCATGAGCTACTTTAATTGTGGTGCATTTAAAACATGGTGTTTGATTGACGAGACTGTGTAGTGGCTATTGTATTGGTTTGAAAAAGTACCTGATATACGGAAGTTGTACGACAGAAAAACTGGAAGACATACTTCACCGATTTAAAAGCATGACAGGACTACCAGTTTGTTAACCACAATAATACATCATTTAGGCTTTCCGGTAATATTATTAGTGTTTTGGATAAACTGTTTCCCCAGTAATTTTTCGCAAAGTGGTAAACAGAGTCAGTGCTAATCCTAACGATTTTGTTGTTTATCAACATGATATTTTTATACATGATTTTACCCATAGTATTCGTAACGACTGGTCTCTTTACTGAAAATATTTTCTGTTTGTAATGTTACCACTAATCTTAAGAAGTTTCAGCTTCGTACCAGAAAATTGCCCTGCCACGAATATTTGATTGTTGACGCCAGATTTCCACCTGACCTTAAACGGTGTTCATTTCCGTTTAATACACCAATTCTGAGTTTTTGATTAATTGCCTTCGTCCACGTGTTCGCTCCGGTATCATTTCCGCCTTATTTCAAACATTTCTCAAAAAAATCTTATTTCTGATGATTTCCTCGTACAAATTTGTATTGACTGAAGACCATGAGATTACTTTGCGTCGGTTGCTAAACTTTCTCTGCACAAGTACGACAAACTTCTTTCAGGCTTCACGAGTCTAGGATTTTGTCCGGTTGGCCACCAGTTATAGGACAGTCGCTTGCGTCCATGAAGGATTTACGTTCAACTGAGTGATGACTTGTTATACCTGACTCGGAGGGTCGCCGGTTTGATCACTCATTCAGTCTATCTCTACTTGATGAGTTTAAAACATAACCGGTTGTGCATCGTCGGCTTGTGTATAAGTATAACGAAAAATGATGTGTCCTGTTTACCAAGTCCTTCAATTTTCGTTTTTTTTTCTTCTGTAAACTTGTCCACATTTTTGTCAGGAAATCCATTTCAAATATAACATCGTGTGTAGCTGAGCAAAGCATTAGTAATTTTACTGGGAGCACTCAAAACGATACTAGAGATGACTGAAGTAAAAACAAACAAAACACGTGATTGTGCTATGTAGGTTAACATCAAACTACTGTTCGAAATAAGCTCATGATATATTACTTCTATAATGGCGTTTATCACTTCGTTATGGTTACTGGTCTGGTCAACGGATTATATGGCAGTTACGTGGATTGATAATGGGTGACGATCATGTCAGCGTCACCGTCGGTAGGAAGAATTTTCGACTCGCTTTCAGAAGTCTCTATTCCGGTTGGCATCAGAACATTTAAAAGTATTTTATGTGAATGTGTTTTAAGTGTCAATTTTGAGCATAGTATTTGTGATCAGTAGGTCCTGGCAATCTGGGAAGAACGAGAGCATACGCTAAGAACGAGTAAATACGAGACAAGTTTGAGAAGACCACTTTAGTGCGTATGTGTACCAAACTGACAATTCCCAGTTATACATGAAAATAACCATACGAATGGAGAAGAGAGTAAACGCGTGATAAACAAAAAGTACAATTAGTAACGTTATAGCCTAAAAGCGTCGATACTCACTATTAACTAGGGAGGCTGAAGATCCAACCCTCAGGCACTTGAGCAGGCCGGAAGTGTGTGTGTGTGTGAGGCGTCATGGTACTGACGTGTTAACAAACATGAAAACAAACAGAAGCTGTCATTTGTGTCAAGTCGACGGTAGGAAAACACCTTTACTACTACATGTGCAGTGTGAACTAGCAATTTTAGAGTTATTCCACTTATCGGGGAGCAGGCAGACCGGACCTATCTTTAAGTCATTACAGAGCCCCTTTCATGGGAGGTACTGCAACAGACGCCCTTCGGTATAATCGAGAACAAATTTGTACGGCCTCAGTTGGCCTTGCCTGGTTCATACGGCATCGGTTGACATGTGATCAGCTTGCGATCGGTACTGTAATTTCCAGCAGCTGCAGGTGGAGAAGTACTACTGCCAACCGTTCCAAACGTGCTCCTACACGTGTATCCACTCTAACGATGTTGAGAAAAGCGAGGAACGTGTGAAGATTTTCCAGTATGAAGATCCAGAACGGAAGAGTGCGTGGGTAGTAAGCTTTTTAAACTTTGATCGATACCAGACGTAAATAAGCGAATTAACATGAAAGGTGAAAATGGGCGAGTTCAGGAACATTTTAGTGTACGATGCACTAAGCCGATATTCACAGATCTTTCTAAAGCTGGATTTAATATGAAAATAATAACTGAGAATATAGATCGAATGTTTATAAAACAAAATGTAAAAGTGGTATTGTACAATGCTGGAAATGACGTCGACATGAAATAATTATCAAAATATCAGTGCTTGGCCGTCGAGGAGCGGTTAAACTAAAAGTGTTTGTCCCGAATAACGTCACAAAGAGGAAATTCATGTTAACGAACAAACGGTTGGTAAACCTTATGCGAATCACCTCATAAACCCAAACAATACGTAACTATAAGTGTTAGAATTATTTTAAGCATCATATCATAAGCAGGCCAATGAAATCTCGAAGTTACTACACAACTCCCTTAAGGGGATACAATGAATATAACCCCTTGTCCCTGATAAGGACTATTATGATCAGCCACCCTTAGACTGATGTGTGTCCTGTTGTGTTAGCCGATATTTCAACAGCTTGTTAATGGAACGACAATTCACTAACTAATGCACTTACACTAATACACATGATTTCTAAAAGCTCTCACTCAAACACCTAAACGATCAATAAAACTTTCGAAAGTTTGAGGTGAAGAGTTCGTACAAAGAGATACTAGATAGTGAATCTGAGATTTTTACTCCGGAAGGGTTATGCCACATACGTTGCACCGGGTGACGAACGTGCGATTAAACAAAAGTGGGTGAGTATCGGTATAGGGATAAATGAGATAATTAACTGTACTACGGGACGAAAGCGAATGTGTAGATGAACAGTATGAATAGATGCCTACATTTTTGTTATGCATGCAGCGTTTTCCGTACTTTTCTGTTTTGGGAAACTGTTACTCTGCATATTTAAATATATTGGTCATTATCATTCTAAGAAATACTTCAACTAATGCAATTAACATCCAGGATGAGTAGTGATCACTGTTGTAGGCGTCCGAAGTTTTAAAGTAAATTCACCCGAGCTGTTAATGGGAGCATCAACAATCACGGGCTGGGTGCCGAAAAAGGAGAACCTCGGTTGAGAAGACTTCTCGATGAATCATAGTAAGCAGGCTTGAGGTGCTCGTGGGATACAGTTTGTGTCTGCCCAAGCAATCTATAATATACCCGCGATGGTTCATTTGCAGCAACTTGAAAAACTCATTCATAAGTAGATTTTAGGAGAAGCCGTTGACCATCTAAGACCCATAGTGACATGTGCACGTTGTTAGAAGTGTGGGGATAAAATGTTTGTGATTTTTTCTTTGGGTGTCTGTCGAAGGAAAACGACACATCTGAACGATGGGCTGCTTAAAGAAAGAGGATTCTCATCTGAAGTTAAACGAGGCAGTAGAAAAGTAAATCCCAAGTAGGAATAGCCACTGACCGTAAAGAAGCCTTGAACTGGAAACATCAAAGCTGACCTTAAGGTTTACACAGATCCTCAGTAGAATCATTGACAAAACTTCTGTCTAGCACATAATCAAGACTGCACTGGAAGCTTCCTTTAGATGATGAATGTGCGATGTCATCCCATTCGAAGCTAGGTGATAGGCCGTACTGCAAAAGAGGTGATATCTTAAGCTAAGAAACTTTGCCACAAATCATCCAATTCCGAATTCTGGGCAACAGTCAGTTATCACGATTGTGAGACAACCACGTGATGTCACCCAGCTATCAAATGAAACTCAGGAGACTTTAGGACTTGACGTTAAGTATTGAGTTTCCTTCCAACCAGTCAAGGACGCGTCTGACTATCGTAAAAAAAATAAGGCACACTGTTATACGGTGACAAAAGATGGACGAAAATGATAAGTGAGCGAGAAAACCCTAGGAAATAAATAGATATCAGTGTATCGGGCCTAATACGTGATGACTGCTAAACAAGCACGCGCCAGGTTTCTGGCATTCTTGGCGTGCCGAGACAAACGTACTTGTTGGAAGTAAGCTCAGCCATGAGTCGGATGTCTGGATGGGTAGTATTTTGTAATATGTCGGACATACTGCCGGAAATAGTCAGGGTCACTGGACGTGGATTTTCAGTAAAAATGTCGCAAGCGATTGTATCAGCAGATGGCGACAAAGATGGATTGATGAGACGCAAGGCTGAGTTCTGTCAGAGAGCGCGGGAATCGCGCTGTGATCATGGCGCCGAAATTGATTGTATCGCCTGACAGTTTTTAAAATCCTCAATACAGCACCAGCCATCACGTCACTGCTACCAGAATCGTGGTGTATACTTGACGAAAATTGAGACATGAAGTCTCAGTGTAGAACTTCGTGAGCGACTGTCTATCATACTGACCGCAAAAAGCGAAAACTAAGGGATTATGACAGGGGGAATACAAAAAATTAGTTTCCTTCAAAGACATGTCGGAAACAGCGAACGGCAATTCACGACTGAATGTGTTGTACTAAGTCTCGGTTAGAAGAGAAAGCTGGAAAAGAAAGCTGACGGCATATAATCCCTCGACATACTGATGACGACCAACACCGAGTGCAGTATCTGACACATCAACGGCTATACTTAGTTCAGAAACCGTTTTGAAGTGGTGTAACATTACGATGATGCCTAACGCATTCTTACTGTATTCTAATAATCCGAAAGTTCTCAACATCTTTGTCATAACCACGAAGAAATTCGGTTGAAGGTTGCACAGACCTAGACAATTAAGGAGTGAACCGTTTGTGATGACCAGTCGGGCCGTCAGAGCGACAAATACGGGATCGTTGTAGAAAGGCAAAAGTTTTGAAGTGCATCTGTAGTGTCGAACAGGAAACAAATGCCAAGCTGATCAAGGTGGTGTCCGAAAAACTCAGCCGAGCGCCACCGAAAAACAAACAACTAATCATTAAGAGTTACGCAGGAATTGCTTGTCTACCGAAGAGTTGCCGCAGATGAATCCGGTGCTCTTCAGGCATCCTTACAGTGAGTAAGTCACCGACATGGGAGTAAACAAAATCCAAGCTCTCGTAGCATTATAAATGGAACAGTAAAACTTTTGAACGGTGCTTCGTAGACAAACAAGGATGTCGTAGAAACTAGAATGAACTAAATGACGCAACTACAGACGTCTTGGTAGTGTCTTTGTAAACAACCAGTATTTGGTGGTAGGAACGAATCAGATCGATGTCCTTGAGGCCATCCACGTTATCCTTAGTGTGCGGAGCAGGGTACCCATTGCGTGCTGTGGCGTTCTTAAACACGTATTGTCCTCCACATAACCGTCAGTCTCCCTACAATTTGAACACCGTATGGATAGCTTCCTGACAGGCGGTTGACGCTAAATTCTAACATGTACCTGAACACAGTGTGAGTTATTTTCAGTTTGTTTAGTGTCAGCCTATGAGCTTTGGCAAACATCATCTTTGGAACACTGAGTTTTCTTCAACCACCTCATTAGAGCACAAAGAAGACATATATTGCGATATGTTAACATTTCATTCACTCTCATCAGTCACAAGCGTAAAAAATGCCAGTTATATACATCATACAGATAGGGACAACCAGTGACTAGACACGCCTACAAACACGCCAATTATTATGTAATCACGACCATGGCAACCCGATAGGTTGTATCAACCACTTTTGTGCACAAAACGTCGGACTTTAAGTTCGCAGGAAGCTATTAGCTTCGGGTTTCCATTGCGCAACAATATCTTGAATGAGTTCAATGGGTCAACTTGGTGACCTGCTGTCATGAGGTGTTTAACAATCGATGACGTTGGATTTCCAGCCGTCAGTGCACCAAGTTGAGGCTGGTACGTCATCGGTTGTTTCAACCACTTCGGGATGTGTTCGGCGACTCACTGTGATAGTTGTCGATCCGTTCTGCCTATGTAAACGTCATTGCAACTGCAAGTGAACTGGTAAACAACATGGGAGGCAGAACAATTTGACAAACTACTTTTGGCGATTGCGGAGAAATGGTCCCCTGGTGGTTTGAAATAAAGGCAACTGCGCAGCTGCATACGTTCCAGCCAGAGCAGATTTTAATTCGTGCTTTATGTCGTTGGCTAAGTGATCACCTTTGAATGGCAAGAATAGGGAAACAACCTACTTTTGGGCCCTCAGTATGGGCTCAGTGTTCTTCTACACCGTATTATATGCCTCTGTGAATTTGTCGGTGTATTCATTTGTTAGTAAAGTTCGTTTCAACAACTCCTGTTTTCTGATGAGTAGTCGGGGATGTGGTTTATTTCAGTTTGAACATCACCCACAATTGATCGCAGCTGTCGCCTTCCCATAGACTATGCAGTCGGTCCCTTTCGAAAAGAAGCACTAGACTCGAGTTTCGCTGTCATTAGAGCTCGTCAGTAGTGCATATCATTGCCATCAACATCATCGCCTCATGAACAGCGTGTTCGTGGTTCTAGTCCCGGCAGTGACGAGGATGTGCACTACTGACGAGCTCTACTGAGAACGAAACTCGAGTCTAGTGCTTCTTTTCGAAAGGGGCCGACTGGATAGTCTATGGGAATGCGACAGCTGCGATCAATTGTGGGTGATGTTCAAATTGAAACTCCTGTTTTGTCTGCAGAATATCCGAGGTGCAAATTGCCGCGTAGTCAAAACCCGAAGTTATTAGCTTTCTGCGAAGCAACGCTCATCCGAACTTACAATCCGACGTTGTGTGCACAAAAGTGGTTGAGATAACCTACCGGGTTGCCGTGGTCGTGTTTACATAATAATGTGTGTGCTTGTAGGTGTTTCTAGTCCCCGTTTGTCATTATCCTTATGGTGTATATAACTGGCATGTTTTACGTTTGCGACTGATGAGAGTAAGTGAAATGTTAACATATCGCAATGTTTTCTTTCTGCCCTGAGGAAACGCCATCTTGTCAGTCGTTAGTCTGTTTATGAATCTGTGAAGTGCTATAATCAGTTAGGTTGCGTTATGACATTTGGCAGCCTTCCATCGTATTAGGCTTATTCATTTGCAATTGTGTCACTGATTAGAACTGTGTTGGACAATGTCCCGGTAACACAGAGGTTCGTTCTGTGGTCGATCGTTCGGTGATGTTCTGTGTTGACTAGCATTTCAAAAAACACCAAGGAATATAGGTCACTGTTTTGCTCTGAACCTCCACCACGGTGAAATTCCATCGAAAAATGCGGTCAAAGTTCAAACGTAAAGTATGAAACCGATGGCCATGAACAGCAGTAAGTGTGCTATTCGCTGCACGCAAAGTTGACACGCGTTAATCGGTCACAAAACATTGATGGTGGACGGTGACCTGTGCATCTTTATAATTGAAACACCAAATCTCGAACTTACGCTCTGTTAGGGAGTCCATTTTTTCGGTCCAAAACCGCTTCCGACCTTGAGAAAAACCATTTTATCTAATCAGAATGGGCGGAACTGTCCAGAACGGTCGAGAGGTAACCTAGGTTATCTTTTTACCTGTCCGACCTTCATTCTGCTATGCACTTTGTTGGCTTGGTGACCCTAACTATTCTTTTCGGTAACTGTCCTTCGATCTCTCGATTGGGGAATGTTTTCAGGTCACTATGCACCATATAAATACCTTGTAATTTTCTCTTCGTGGTACACATTTTTGGGGGCGGAACAAGGCTGTTTTTGCACGCGTCTTTTGGTTCGTTGTGGGAGCAAATTACGGAGACAGTCGCAGTATTTTCGGGGCCGGGATTATCCGTACTAATTAGTGCCAGGAAGGGCATCCGATTTTTGTCAAGCACACTACTATATGAAGGACGAACCAGCGTATCCTTCTGAGTGTTCACAAACACGCTCAGAAATGGAAAGTAGGCAACCACGGGATCCTCAGCTTTTGTCACCATTACGTGTTGATTGGCTAGTTTACCTGATCGTTTTTGAAGAAGGAACAGAAACTGCAGCAGAATCGAGTACCTAACTACTGGTAATACTGGACATGGCACTCACTGCAATCTCCCGTTAACTTTAGAAACTAAAGCGAGATGATCATAGGATGATCATGGAACATAATACACGTTGATGAGTGTTGCAATCTGAGGACCTGGGATGACGTGCGAGCTCATTCACACAATCAGTCGAGTACGTCAGTCTTCCCAGTTGTCTTCGGCACTTTCGATCAAGGCAACAAGGTCGATCACCGATTGATGTTAACGGCATTTTTATGTACACTTGTGTAGACGTTAAACTCACGTCATCTTTAGGAAATGTTGTTGGATTTGCGTAGAACCCGCTAGGCTTTGCATGTGCCAGAGAAGCTGCGAAGGCTTCCTGTCTTCAAGTTTGATTGCGATAAGTGACCCAAGCGCTTGACAACTGTTTTTTTAGGCGGTTCGCAAGACCCAGTTAGACGTGGAAGCTGCAGAATGTCCTCTATTTGTCTATGTCAAGAGGAGAGAAGGCGGAGGCCACACAGTGACTTTCATTGGCTCCGTGATGCTATATTGTAACGAAAAACTGACAACCAGTGGTAAAAAGTGTCTCAGAAATTATTGCTGTAAATAATCAGTTCCGACAGACGTCTGTAGAGATAGAAAGCTTTTCCGGCATCATTATCCATTAACAGTAACAAGTAATTGAGATTAGATAAACAAAACATGTATTGGATGATAGAGTGTTTTGAGTACACAATATATACTCAGTTTCAACACGTAGTGCACCAGATCCGTAGATTTACCGTAACTTCCCAAGCAGTGACTGGGCGCGTAAAAAATGTTATCAGTGGGTTCATTACAAACCAGGCTGTTGTATAAAGAGTCCTTGTTCAATACCCTTCATGCTGGCTTTTACACGTGAACTTCAGGCACTCTTGCCCCGTCTGTTTAGTTAACCCACACGTACAGGGGCAGACCAACAAACTGGTCGAGCATAAGCAATTTCCCGGTACCTAAAATGTGTCTGCAAAATCCACAGTGCCGTGCAGACAATCTTAGGTCGGATCCCCAAAAAGTCAGTTAACCACAAAGTAGTTTTCCAACCCGAGACAGCAAAGAACTGTTCACCATCTGCTTGACATAGACCAACAGCCAGACTGACGTCCATCACTGAGACATCAAGCATAATCAGTCAGCCAGCTGCACTATCAAAGGTCAAGGCGATCTCCATCTACATCCTCCCCTGAAGTCTTGAATCAATGATGAACACTAAAGAGAAAGTAAAACACGCAGACGCTACCACTAGCATCCCGTACGCCTTCCCGAAAGAATCTTCCAGTTGCCTTAGCTTAACTGTGTTCAGCTCGAACCAACAGTCTCCGGCCCAGCTGAAACAGGCGATCAGGACGGTAAGCAATGTAACAACCTCAGCACCTGACTGGGACCCAACGGTATCCCAAGCTCTAGACTGCGTCGGTTGTTGCGGAGGTAGAGCGCTCAGTTCACAAATAACCGGCGTGTAGCGCAGTTACTGGATCTGTTGGAAAATTATTCCCAGACCTTTCTGATGCCCATATTTTCCATTTGTTCCCTTTGTATTTAACTTCATCTCAGTTTTGCAACTTAACCATACTTATTCGATCGTACACATTGTTTTACTCGTGTGAAGGTCACTGCGTAGCCCACTTGCTTTTACATGGCGCGCTTCATTGGAGATGAACCCTTGCCGATCTGTAATGTTGATCCAACTTTAAGTAATCGACCTGTGATTTACGGCAAATTTTTACTGTTGATAGTGACCGTTACAGTTGTGATATGCAGCCGATTGTTTTACACATTTTATTGTCTACAAAATGGTTTTGTAGAATCTTCGATCAAAATATTGTTCTGAATTCGGTGGTCAGTATTTCTGTACGCGTTACTCGAAGACGGTACGGTCGAAACAACCTCCGATTTATCAAATTCATGCAAGGTTCCGTAGTAACTTTGAGTCGTGTTCTACTAGCCGTTTCCTGCGTTTCACAGAAACCGACGGACGACTTACCCATCAAAGCCGGCCAGACCAGATCGGAATGCCATAATTGTCGGGGAAGCCCCCCAACTGGAGGCTCCACAGACCGGGGGAATGAAACGTGGTATCATCCAACATGGTATTCCAAAGTCAGAGAATTCCGCAGATATAGGTCACGGCGTACGCCACTAGTGTTGGAACCACTCCGCCAGAATACTACCCAGTTAATTGTCACTGTCGAAAACCGATCAACAATGAAAGACCAAGACTAAGCGCTTTGACCCCCGTGTATTGGTATCGATCCTGAAAAATAGAGCTTACAGAGAAACACGTCAAGCTAGCGGAGCATGGAGTGAGTTGTGATTTCAGCTCCGAGACGGATATTACAAAATGGATAACTTGACTGAAACAAAAACAGGCAAAAACTCCAAATCATCAAAAATATACAAATGTATGCGATTATCAAGATATTATTTTATATAATCGCTACATTTGGCCTTTATTCAAGGCACATTCGCAGCGACTGCGACTGTGGTGGCTATTTTCGGGCTACCTAAATCCACTCATCTGTCAATGCTTACCATTTCTAGGCTGCTGCAAACAACTCTGGTTTCGGAAACATTGAACCTAGACGCGCTAGTACATGTTTCACTTTTTTCCGACGAACGTTGTGCGACGGAAGTATAACAGACGACACCAAATTTTGGGATCAAATCAGATCACTGGAGACGTGGTGCTAGTAATGTGAACCGCATGATCAGGTACAAGAAACAAACTCAGTTTGTCTACGTTCGCGACATAAAGCACGACGATTGACCGCAATAGGCTGCCAGATGTACAACTGTACGAGAGATGCAAGCGCGAGTGACTGACAGTCAGAGGCAAACCGCCGAAATGCGATCGGATCGGTCTGGTCTGTGACTAACTACCCGACCTTCGGGAAAGACGAATAATTAATAACAGTGTCACGGCGGCTAGTAGGAAGGTCGTATTCACGGGGGTGTAGGATGAAGCGATGGACAAGTGTGGGTATGTGGAGGAAAATCAATGACGAGGGAGAGAGCGCGAACTGGAGAACTTAGCATCTAAGTTACGGGTTGTGAGCATAACAATGACAAGTGATAGTCACACAGAACCACGCGACGGGGCGAAAAGGGGTCAATCGAGAGGAAGTTTGCGCCGAATTCTCATTGGACGTACGATGACCCTCAAAACCACAGGGTCTAGATAAAGCAAGGACTGTTTACATTCAATTGTCTTCCACTGATTAAAATAAAAAACCCACGGTATTTGCAGAGAAATTCACAGGTCCAGCTTGTTTGACATTGCAACATTCTGGCGTTGGTTCGGTTGAGGGCGTTTAATGATATAGATTCCGAGGTCTAGTTGCTGATCAACAAATGGACCACTTTCAAGCATGCATAATGAATGTGATCTGTTGGAAAGCAACATACCATATCAATAGGGAGGGAAGCGAAAGTAGAATCAGCCACTGGACGTGAGGTACGAAAAGTGGAATTGGTTCTTCCGGAAGCTTCACTTAAGGTAAACGCAATCTTGTGATTGAAATATAGTTAGTTTCGGTTGCATTTGTCACAGCCATAATAAGCACCGTGATCATGTATTCGTTTAACAAAAGTACGAGCTGGTGTATTACAGATTATAGCTTTCAGGTTAATGCTCACGTTAGCCTCTGCAAACAATGTACCAGCCAATGAAACACCATGCAGTTCACTGACAACGTCGAGTAGGTGAAAGTTTGCGTCCTTTATTTTGCTGTTTTCACCGTGCACAGCAACAATGGGGGGCCAGAAAATGAATACAGGATAGATGGCAAAAAATGGGTCGCAAAATGAACTTTTGCATTTTTGTCAGTGACAAGCCATCAGTAATCAGCAATCATGACGAGGTCCTGCAGCCGAATATTTGCAGAGGAGCGTGCGGCGTCATTGAACATATCGAATTATACGTGTTCATCATATTCAGACACATCAATTATCAACTATGTCCGGGGGGTTTCCTTTAGGGTTCTAGCATCTGGAAGTAGTTCAGACAGTCGTTCTCTCAAAATTTGTAACAGTCAACTAACCTGAAATAATGGAGTATTACCTGAAACAACCCAATCTCGAGGGCGGTGGATAAGATTGTTTGACAACACTGACAACATCCTCAACATGAGGAGTTTGTTGCAAGACGTCGGCCTGATATTTTCGGGAACATACAACATTGTCGATTATATAGAAGAAGCATTTAAAAACAAATTCTATCAACTTAGGTACTATACCTTCCTTCACAGCCACCTAAGCAAACTTGGCATGCTTGTTCTAAAAAATCTCCAGGGTTCATTTGTCGAAAGTTTATTAGGATATTCATCTTTTTTCAGCAATAGGGAACGCTGTCAACCACCGTAACACACCAACCCTCCTCCAGTGGTTCGGTAGACCGTTTCCAAAAGCACTATTGAACTTCACTTTGTACTCCTACAAATTCGGTATGGAATGATCTACTGGTGTTTGAGGGATCCAAAACACAATGAAATCGGAACTCCATTGCACTCCAGCAGAATTCGCCTGTGACTATGTACTGCTTCACTCCGGAAAATTCATCTTACCCTCTCCTTCGACGTGTATTTTCGCCTAAACCTCTGATCCCACTTTATCCCAATAAATGCGGTGCAGGTAACTCACACCTTCTTGTGAACAGAGTAGACAAGCGGACGTGCACAAGGATTTGGCCACCTTCTCACAAATACCCGTCAGTTGCGACAATGTACATAAATGTCTACAGCTGCTCCATTTGACGTGCCACGCAGAACCCCGAACCACTTCCCGATCGATCGTTACGGTTGTCATGACACTGCTTAAACTGACTGTGTCAAGATCGCCCATATCGACGCCGTTACTGCCCAAGCCTCTCCACAACCGTTTGCAACAGCCTCCTCCTTTGTACTCTCTCATCTATATGACCCTTATGCATCATCTTCCTTTTGCCTAACGCAATTAAGTCGTTGTGTCCACCTCTTCATAAATTTTGTAGAGGTTGTTTATTGTACACAATATTTTCACCTTCACTAATTTGCTCACTTTAGAGACTCAAAAATCATAACACAACTTTTTGTGCTGCGACATATGTTGCCCGATTTCTCCTAGGAATCTACACAGTGAACCTGTACATGATTTTTACTCATCCGAACTACTTTTCTTCTACGTTACAGATTCATCGCAAGCCACCCTGGTGGAAGGCACACTTCCGTCCGTCGTTGTATGACATGCAAACCGGCTGTTTACCGCTGATTGTCCGTCACACGTGTGGACCAGCTGTGGGGCAACGCGGAGACACCGTGGGGCAGCGCTCTTCCGAAGTATGGCTTCCAACAAAATCTGTAAAAGAAGACAACAAGATCCAACATAAGCCAAAAGCCCAGTAAGCCATGCACACGACTTACGCGAACGAAAACTAAAGCGACACTGACAATACAGCAGCACGCCCCGATACACAGATCAACTTCAACCCGTGCGCGCTTGCTGATTTCGACCGCATTTTACAGTTGCAACAGTGGGACAATCCTACTTTCAACAATTTTCTCTTGGAGTTTTGATGGAGTTTTGACTTACACAGCACCATCGTACAGGCGCATGGACGATTCTGGATGTTGCAAGATGAGTAATCCCACTTCATCGTCGCCAACCCTCTTCAACACGGTGCACGTAACCGTTCTTGCCTGCTCACAACCCCCAACGGCCTCAATGACTTCGCTGTAACTTTCCTATGTCCGACTCTAGTTTTTGTCTCTCGAGAATGCTTTAAAACGTGTAGTCCACTAGGGCGACCTCTGTGGACAGACTGCAAACCTGCTATGCATTCCATATGTCTTGCTGTTTATTTTTATCGCTGGCAGCACTGGCATTGTTTGATTGCATGTTGGCACCTTCCCGTTTGTTCGGCTATCCAATGCGATGCTAATTTCCAACCGCTCGCTAGCTGGTTTACCGAATACTGTTTTCTGTAAAACTGCATACTTTTTACTTCCCCGGTCTTCTTGCATCATACGTCATTGTCCATTGTTCGGTTTTCAGGTTTAACTGTTGTAGAGTGTAAACACAGTTATGGTCGTAGAAACGTTCTAGTGCTATATAAAAATTAAGTGTGCAGCCATATTCGACACAAGTTGCAGGTGCTTGACTTCTTTGTCCCCAACAAATACGGGCCCCGTCCGCGTCACACATGCATCACTAGTCTATTGCTTGCCTGCAATTCTTGAAAGTATGCAGATTATTCCGGTCGGGGCGTTGACAATGTATACCTGGCCATCGCAAAAGCATTTGATGAAGTCGATAACTTAGAGGTTGTAGCTAAAGCTCAATCCTGCGGAATAACGCGAAGAAAGCTAGATTTTCTGAGAGATTACTTATCCGACAGATTATACAGTGTCGGAGTTCACGGGAGGTACTTAAACATACCCACCACCCAGAGGTACAGCGCAGGGCTTAATACTAGGCCCGTCGCTCTGTTCTGTATTCATCATAGACATAACTCTTAGGGTGCATTGTAAATGCCTGATATTCACAGATGATATAAAAGTCTAGTCACTCATACACAGTTCACTAGATGGAGATTCACTCCAGCACGATCTCGACATACTGTATGAATCGTCAGCGGATAACCCGCTGCCATTCAGTGTTAACAAATGTGTGAATCCAAATTTTCCGTAAGGCGCCAAAGGAATTTATTACATTGCCGGCTGCCATGTTTCAAACGTTTCGTAACAGTACCATCTCCAATCAATGATACTAGAAAACTCGGAGGATTCCCGCCGCATATGTATATATATATACCGGTGCGATGGGTCGATGGCGTAATGTGTTAAGTGAAAGTGAGTCTGTATTGTTCGCACCGAACTCATCTCTTAAGTCTCTTGTGTGGTGTGTGTGTGCCGGAATTGAGTGTACAGGTTCGTCCACCCTATTTATTCCAGGGCAATAAGCCGCTTGAACAAATTCAACGATGGGCCACCAAGTGAGTTGTAGAGTTACGGGAACTGTTATATACTACGAAACAAAAAGAGCTGGACATGTTCGGGCTTGAGCGCCATCGCCTTTTAGTGGTACATCAATGGTTTACAAGAGAATACTCAAACCAGCTCATCCCTGCATTTGCCTGTCGCAGTCCAGCGGTTAAGTTAGACTCAGGGGAACTTGCTTGGAACCAGATAAGCAACAAATCTAGTCGCACTATGAGACCAACTCTTTTTCTCTGTGTCGGTAGCATTAAAACACACAACAATTGTGCAGTTCGCCGGTATGGTGCTTCAAAGCCGAAACAAGTTGGAAACGGCCATTTAGGCGCGAAATGTTTTTTCAAATTTTTCATGAAATAGTAAAATGCATATTACGGGACAAATATATAGATTTTATCAATTATAGTGGTTTTGTAGCAATGAGAAAAGTCAGCCATACCTAAAAAGTGCTCATATTCGAACATTTGTTGAGAAAAATGTGTCGCCATTTTTTCGATGAAAGGATCGTGTTGGCTTTTTCAATCGATTTTTCGTTCTGAAAATGCTTCCTTCGGAGTTTTCATGGTGGGATACACACTCCCAAATAGCAGAAATGCTGAATTGCGCGTGGTTTTGGAGATATGAATGAATTTGTAATTTTCGACCACGTTGAGTTTTCATTCTATTGTACACGAAATATCACAGTAAAACGTAATGGAAGGGTTGCGACCCGATCCGTTATTGTCAACTATGTCAGAGCTGCGAGTGCCATTCGTACTGTTTTCGTTTCAAACTTTTGCATGTAATTAAACATTTGCTTGAACGAATGGTTATACTGACAACTAACCCGGCACTCCAACGTACGTCTCCGCTGCGTGCACGCTTGTTGCTCCACTCTGTTATCATTTCGTGTTCGTATCCGTTTACGCTCGCGTAGACCTCGCAGGTCAAAAATATACTCTTTGTCTACTCGCTGTATTATTCTCAGCCAGTTGTCTCCAGTTCGCTCTATCCTACAAATTGTTGAGCCCGCGTAAGTCGTATATTATTGTGTACATTCGATTTCGATATGTTTCCCACTTCATATAACGTTTCGAGTGAGTACAGTCTACACGTATTTACTAATTTGGACTTTATGTCGTTTGTATCCACTCAGTCGCCATGGACATTAAGTCTGAATGTTCCTCTTCGTTTCACTG
>JTDE01000216.1:48563-61888 GCA_014338405.1 Paragonimus skrjabini miyazakii | reverse complement strand
TCAGTCGTTCAGAACCGTTGAACGCCGTTCCGTTATCTACCGTTTCACTAACCGTTATTCCATTGTCTGTTTACGCGCTCGTAGGCCGTATTTCAGGTTACAACACATACACAAACGCAGATTTAGCAGTGAGATGTGACGCCGGTCACACTACACGACAACGGGTCTTGACATGTAGAAGTTCAGACTCTACTCATTTTATCATAATGAGCTTTCATTGGAAGAACATTTTTCGGCGACTAATCCAAAAGGCCGTGTTGTTGTAGCATGTAGTGTACCGCCATTTTGTTCTGTCACACATACTCTCTTCCGCTTCCTTTCAGGCCCTCGAACACGCGGGATGGGCATGTGGGCTATTCCGGACCGTGGGACCCCGCATATATATATATTTATATGGAGAAGGACACGTTGCGAATTGAATCTCTCAGTATCTGTGTTGTGCTCAATACACATTTGCTGTTGACTCGTGACTTTTTCTTCTCTTGCGAGACAGACCTTCTGTATTACGATTAGCAAACGTTGGACATAGGTTGTTGTTCCTGTGGTTGACTTTCTGGAATATTACATTTTTGGCACCCACAGTGGGACGAAATTATTTCAGTGATGCTCAGTTCCTTAGATACCGAAGAGATGCTTGAACTTGTACAGGAAGCGGAGAAATTACACAGTTCGGAGACCGAGCCTACATTTGATGTGCGACAGGAGCGGGGACTTCCAGCTCTAGATGAATACATTGTTGGAGAAGACTTTGACGTTTGGGAAGCACAGTAGCGCCGCTGTATACGGCATTCTTCTCCAGATCACCGGGTGGATGTTGTACTGAATTTAACTTCTCGTGAGGCACACAGAAAATTGGTTGACCTTGATATTCTCGAAGATCTTTTTCACTTTTTGCGACAAAGGGTCGCAGGTCGCCGTCCGGCTGTTGAGTATCGAAGACAATTCCATGAACGAAGACAGCTAAACGCCGAAGGCCTAATGGATTACTTACAGCAGCTGAAGAGATCAGCGCGGCTGGCGTTGGTGGATGAGATGACAGAGCAGAGGGAGAATTGTATTTTGGAGAGGTTTTTGAAAGGAATTTGACAGCCTCAGAACAAGCGTGAATTTCTCCTCCGCCCCCCTCAAAGCTTGGCCGAAGCTGAAAATCTGGCGGAGCTGTTGGACCAAGCTGAATGTGCTGAATTCGGAAATGAACATTTCAGCTGTGTGGCTCAGGGCGTTTTTAATAAGCGACTGCAGAGTGGTTGGACTAGCGGAAGAACCCACACAGGAGGCGAACACCGTATACAAAACCGTCTAAAGTCGTAGGTACCAGGCAGCAGATGGCCAGATCGGCGCAGGTGTTTTGCCTGCGGCCGGTATGGACAAGTGGCGCGTTGGTGTCCATTACCCGCTTGGGAGCTTGCGCCTGCCGGTGAGTCTCCTGTTTGTCAGTTGCATATTTCTCTTATTTCTAAATATGAGGATAAAGATGTTGCCTTATGTCCTGTACTGAAAGCAAAAATTGGCGGTCGTGACTTCGAATGTCTGCTAGAGTCCGTGTCACTTTGTAACCTGATTGACAAAGAGACATATACCACCTGTCAGCTTGACGCTATAGCGGAGCCTGTCAACTATTTTCCGGTCGTGAATGGGCGGCCGTTACACATATTGACATGTGTTCGCGGAACAGTGCAGATAGGAAAGTTGGCATGTACACTGAATTTCTTGGTTGTCCCAAAGTTACCGCTTCATGTCATTCTGGGAAGTGACTATTTGTTACCCACGTACTGTATCCTGGACCTACCTAACCATGTTGTATGCATGTATGGTGAGCGCTTTCCGTTAGAACCTATGTACAGAACATTATCAAGCTTTGTGGAAACCCTTAAAAGACTGCATTCAACCAGTGGGGAAATGCACGTCGAGTTCGAATGGCAGAAGTGTATCAACGGCATCGTCTCACAGCTCCCTATATATCTAGCATACACTGTACGGGAAGTAATGGAAAAGCATCAGGCGACATTCTGGTGGGAAGAACAACCGCCTGGGCGGACTCACGTTGTGTGGCACAATATTGACATGGGCGAGGCATGCCCAATTCGGCAAGCGGCTCGTCGCTTACCAATTCATCTTCAAGACCACGTAGAAAAATTGTCAACAGAGATGTCAGGAAGAGGCGTTGTCCAGCCATCAACTTCCCCATGGGCGTCTCCGGTGGTATTAATCTACAAAAAGGATGGCTCCTTGTGGTTGTGTGTTGACCATCGCCAGTTAAACGCGGTAACTAAAAAAGACTCGTTTCCATTACTACGTATTGGTCATACTATTGAAGCCCTCTCGGGCACTGAGTGGTTCAGTACCCTTGATTTGACCTCCGGTCACTGGCAAATGAAAGTGGAGCCCAGCGACTATCTGAAAATCGCGTTTGTGATACCCTCTGACCCGTAAGAATTCGAAACAATGCCATTTGGTTTGACAAATACCCCGGTCACCTTTCAGAGGTTGGTGCAACAGGTGCTGGGCGACCTAATCCCAAAGCGGTGCCTGGTTTATCCAGATGACTTGATTGTACACGGACGCACCGCTAACGAGCTTTTGCATAGCCTATTCAGTGTCCTTTCACGACTAACAGAGGCTGGATTTAAACTGAACCCAATCAAATGTTCTTTTATGCGGACCGAAGTAAAATACCTAGGATACGTCATCTCACGAGCTGGGGTGAGCTGTAATCTCGAAAAGGTGCGTAAAGTGAAAAAATGGCCAATTCCTGAATGTGTTGAGGAGATCCGTAGTTTCCTTGGTTTAGAATTTTATTATCGGCGATTTGTTCCCCGGTTTTTCCACGTAGCTGAACCCCTAACAATGTTGACGGAGAAAGGACAGGCGTTCAAGCAGACTGAAGATCGACTGAAAAATGCGTTATGCACTGCTCCCGTTCTAGTGCTTCCAAATACACGGGCAGACGCAAAAATGCTTGTCCTGGATGTTGACGCTAGCGAAGTCGCTACGGGGGCTGCACTGTCCCAGTTAGACAATAATGATGTGGAACATGTTGTTGCTCATGGGAATGAAAACCTCAACGTGGATGATGGAAATTATTGTACCACTAGAAAACAGAGGTGTGTTTTATTAAACATTTTCGTCACGATCTTCTCGGAAGGCGCTTCTTGGTTCGAACGGACCACTCATCACTTCAATGGCTGCATAATTTCAAGGACTCTGAGGGGCAGGTTTCTTGTTGGCAAGAATTTTCACAAAAGTATAATCTCGAATACAAACACAGGGCCGGTCTACGTCACCGAAATGCTGATGAATTATCTAGAAGACAGAATTGCGACCACGGTGATGGTCTTTCATGCACAGAGTAATATTCATAGATTTGTAATTATCTTTTCGAGTGCAACGGTTTATCTGGATTACCGAAACAACCCGCATGAGCAAGAAGAAACAGTCCCCACGATCTTGCAATAAATAATTGTGGCACCTGATATTCGTTGTGCTTTTTCAGAATTTCACGATGCACTGTGCTGTTTGGAAATGATTGCGCTTTTCTAACATAGTTAGAACAAGTAATTATGCAGACACTGTATGTGTCGATCATCATTCACTAGTGTTTTCCTGAATTGTGACAACTGGCACAGTTTTGTGCGGACGTCAACTTAATGCAGGGCTGTTCTTCGAGGAGTCTGACTTCGCTGCCATCAACAATCTACCAGTCAAGCCCGTTCTCTCTTGTATCTTCCGCTGATAAATCAAAACAGGGCGGTCTCCAGATTGTAGTTCTACCAAGACCCAACAGTAACGACGCTGGTTCTGCTGAAGTGCCAACTGAATCTTACGACAGCCTCTTCACACCATCATTTGTAGCGCCCTGTACCCTCCTGTCCGTCGTTCTTTCAGAGAATGTATGTACGGTAGACAAGTCCTCACCGGTTGCACTAGCCAAGCTAAGTAACCTGAAGGATATTTCCTTTGGGCAGAAAGAAATTTTTCCTTTCGTCCTGCTTGAACGTGCAAAAAGCTTGCTGGCACCCTTGGCACATAATTCACCAAGTCGCTCGGACAGGGCGCCGTTCGCACGGCTCGGAAAGTAACCAGCCCAACCCCAACACTCAAGGGCGGTCGCCGTAATCTTCCAGCTAACCATAGGTCGATCGATGCTTTTGCAATGAATCCGAAGTGTGACTTATGCCCTTTTCAACTACCCGCCCGCTTAGAATTATTTTAGCACTCATCATGGACTTCGTAGAGGACGTTTAGTTGAGACAGACCTTTTGTTGACCCTTGACAACTCGACGCGCTCAGCCAATCAGAGCATAGAAATGAATGCTATTTACCTAGAATTCATTAAAACGTTCTGTCGAATAAGCCACACCTTGGTTACTCGATAACTTACACGAACTTGGTGTTTATGATAATCTACCTTCGTCGATGCACTCCTACATCAACAAGTGTCGTTACCTTGTCCGAGTCAGCTCGTGCTTCTCTAGCCCCTAACAGGGCAACAGTCTAGTTCCCTGGGACTCCATTCTGGATTGTTTTTCTTTCTAATTTGCACAAACGACACAGCCTGTTCACTGTTTTCTCCTATGCTACCATTCACGTATTATTTGAAACCTCGGCGCAAAACCAAAAGTTAGGAAGATTCTGCTCTTTTGCAGAGCGTCTTAAACACTCTGTTTGCCTGGTCTCAAACCAACCTTCTGAACTTCGGAGTTAAGGAGTGCAATTTGATGCACATTCGACACCACTAGCAACCCTTATCATCTTAATACCTTGTCATCTGCAAAAGAATAAAACCCTACCTGAGGTTGTACAGCGAACGGCCACGATGACCAACCAAGAAATGTACATAAAGCCCTACGAAGGACCCAATGAATATATGTGCTCGCTCGTTTTTCGGAGACTGAAGGGTAGCTTCTGGCTTATGTTTTTAATCCTCAAGACTTCGAATCACTCATGTAGAGCCCAATTTAGCCCCCTTACGAATGTAGTCTTGTGGGGTCATGTTCTTAGAACAGAGCTTCAGCACAATCGATTGGAATGCCGGCACAACTTTTTCCGTCACACGCCTGTGCTGTTTGGAACTCTGTGCTCGATAGTGTCGCAACTGAAACCTTACACAAAAAGTCTTACACAGAAGAAGAAAGCTCTTTGTAATGACTTTATTATTTGGTGCCAAAGACGAATATAATGCCTACAAAACGCTCGAATTTGATAGATAACAGCGGTACGGGGAGAACATCGCGGTTGTCAGGTCACTCTCGCAGAAGCTATTAATAACCGTCCCGAACGATTTCATGGATACGTTGCCTCCATCACCGAATCTTCATTGAACATATCACTACCAATGGATCTGTCTGGTATGTCAGCTAGCAATTAGGATACTGCCGAGATACTCCGCCTCCAATACGTTACAGTCCTTGGCGGTCCAAACAGCGCGGGTTGACCAGCTGACCTGAGTCACACTACCGCAGTGGAAATCTTTCCCGATTTATTGAAGCATTATGTCAGAGCCGTCTGTCCGGCTGAAACTCAGTAAAGCACTAGGCCCCGATAGCCTACCGCCTGTCCTGTTTAAGAAATATGCTGCGGCATTAACTGCTCCGTTTTCTGCGCTGCCCCAACACTCATATACCTCAAGCGCCACTCCATTACCTGGGTGCACAGTTTTGTCTATCCCATCTAGAAAGGGCAGCGACAGAACCGACGCAGGCAACTACCGCCGAGTAACACTGCTTCTACGTGCCTCCACGATATTGGAAAACAGTAAACAGTGGCGCAAGGGCGCGACTCCAGTCCACTGAAGTTTTAGCGAATCGTCAGCACGGACTTCTACAAGGACATTCGTGAACCACTAACTTGATGATAACAGTAGATTCTTGGGGCCACGGCTGCAGGAGGGCTCCATCCAGCCGATATTGTTTGTCCAGACTTTACTAGGGCCATTGGTAGAGTAAATCGCCGCGTTCTACTTAGTAGGTTACAGCTGTAGATCTCAACAATCAGCTAGGTGAATGGATCAACTACTTATAAGGCAGAATGTGTTCTGTATGGGGTGGAGTCGCGCCGCCTGCTGCCTTCGAAGCTCCCATGAGTGGTCCGCAAAGATCCATCTTAGGCTGTATGTTTTTCCTATTATTCGTGGCTGACTTACCGGCTGTTAGTCAATCCCTCTGCTCGTATATGCGGACGATGCTAGAATGTGGTGTACTTTACGCTTTCCTGAAGGATCTCGACGCAGTACATCGGTGATCGGTAGAAAACAGTTCCCCATTCAGTACTACCAAGCCCAAAAACATGCATGTATGGCAAGAGTGTCGTACAACCTACCAACTTAAGGGGACACAAAATTAAGCTAGACACAACGCATAGTCACGTGGTTTGCAACACAGTTTTGCTATCCGAGTTCGCCCAAATGGAAAGCACTTTCAATTTCAATTTGAAATCTTTCGACGGTACCCGTGAAGACTATTACTCCCGAGACGTTCGAGAAGCGTCTTAATATCTGTCTCTAATCAAGATGGCCACTATAAACGGTGCGCTCTTTAAAATTGTTGTAGGTGAACGTCGGTCGGATGATTAGAGCCCCCAACTAAATGACACTAATTGTGCACACATATAGCCCGAAGGTGACCCTGGCACAGCCTTCGTGATTCATAGTACGTCCAGCACAATAAGCATCACAAAGTTTGGTCTGATGAAAATTCTAGGCATCTGAATTTTGTCTAACTTATCCTTCATGTATGATCACGAGATGGCAGCAAAAAGGCATTTACCCAGTAGCATACTGGAACACTCAATCATACCCTGAGTGATCTCTAAGTGTTCCTTTTGGATCATTCAACGAAATGTGGTAAATATACTTTCTGTGCATAATTTTGCAAGCATAACTGACAATAACTTGTCAGCACATCCCCGCCGCTCGTGTCCATGTTGTTTAATTGGACAACTTCGCAATAATTTTGAATATGCCAAGTGAAGAAGTTCAGTCACCTTGCTTACTTTGTTGTATGAAAAATGAACGGTAAGGCGTCGGAAAAGCCGCGGAGTTGTCCCTGTGCTCACGTTCACCATTCGGCTAAGTTAGCACTTGAAGAACGTTCCGGAGGCAACTGTGAGACACCGACAGCTAGTGTTGTTGAGGAGGTCCATACGAATCCTCCTGTCCTGCAACATTATCGAGGTAAGCTACTGCTGCGATGTTAATTAGAGAATGTAGGCGACAGTTCCCTAAAAACCATCCCTTGTTTTATGGTAAGTGTTAAGGAAGTCTTGCCTGCAGATGCATGATCGGCTGATTCTGTTCTGCAATCTTCAACATCGGCGGTCAGTCGAGCAGTGATTGCAGAAAGCACCTCCAGGGTACAGAATGCAGATAGGTAACTATGTCATTAAACACTATTACCATCATCTTTTCAGACAACGACGTCACCGGCACCAACAGGGAGGGGAGGACACCCACGTAAAGTTGGAGGTTTTTGTAGTATACAAACAGCTGGTATGTTCCATTGTTCTACCTCACAGTGCCAAGGTAACCTTTCCCACCACTGCTGGTGGTACCTCAATGGATGAATACACCTGTAGTGTGATGAGAACGTTACTGACTGACGATGGAGCGAAACCATGAACTGGCTAGGAGATTGCAACCGCAATCCATTGTCCCCACACATTTGCCGGTATGTAAAATTAAAACCAATAATTACTTCTCCAGTGCAGAGTCCATTATGTAGGAGGAGCATTCTAATATATCACACGCAAACGTCTGGGGGACCGTTTAAAGAGGGATTCAGAAGGCAACGTTCAGGACAGTGAAAGTAGCCAACGACGTCACTACGGATGTTTCCGCACTGTGATCCTAAAGGTGTACTGTTGGAGGTAGTGCCAATGTTGATAAGTGTATATTGCGTTTACTATAAGTTATACCTGTTCACGTGTATTGTCATTTTTTATGAGTAAATAGAAAATGCACTGTATGTGGTTGTTCCTCGGTCTTCAAGCTTTAGATGATACGCGACTCCAGTCCGGATGCATTCATGGACGAACCCTACTTTTACTGAAACAACTGTGAGTTCTCTTCCAGATGATCGAAATAAGTTACTACTGTATCTTGCATATTAGCTGAGATATTCTACTCCTGATTCGTCCTAAAACTTTTTTCGCAGGAAGTTCGGTTTGCACAAGTTCAATTGAATTTCCGACATCAGCCTAGATACACTCATGGATAAATCCTTCATTCACTGAAACAACTGTAAGTTCTCATCCAGATTGTCCAAATAATTTATTGTGGTATCTAGTTTATTAGCTGGAATTTTCTACTTCTGTTGCGTCCTATAAACTTGATTCATTGAAGGTATCAAGGCATGAAATTACTAATTAGCTCTTGGAGATATTGACGAAGAATAGGATATTCACTTTAATACGTCGGATCACTTTTTAACTGCCCACAATATGTTTTTCCACTATAAAAATGATTTTAATCACAATGGTTTCTTCAACAATTCCAAGATTCATGAATTTTGTTTCTTGTTTGTTGAAAGTAGACTGTAGCTTTAATCGTGATTGAACATTTTAGGCACCCACGATGTAGCTGTCACTCCACTTAGTCGTTTATAAAGCAGTGCCTGGCTAACAAACTAGCCACGGGCTTGAGAAATGTCGCGTAAGAGCCTCGACCTGAAATTCTTGATTCGTATCCACTTGAAGTTCGACGATTCCGCGGCGATTCAGTTCCCACGCATTTCTTTTTTTAGAGTGGGTCTCGTGGAGCAGTTCTCTGTCACAACGAATAATGACGGCCAGCGAAGACATAACAAGAAGCTTTCATAGTAGACAAGTGGGTATGCGCTAGACCTTCATCCACTAACAGTTTAAAACGCCTTTTTTCTGGGAAGCAATCCAAACATAGTCACAACGGGCTTCGAACTAAAGAACGCAGCTGGGTCTGCAAACAAACCGTATATCCCCATCAGTGTTTGGAACTGTGATAGGTAGTTAGCTCTTGTCTAGTCTGGGACCAACGGAAGCAACCAAGAAGAAACAGAAGGGAAGCGCGGGATGGGCCACAGCCCACTCGGCAGCACTCAAGTGTGCGCCAAGTGAAAAGTGCGTGGAAACTTCGAGTGTGTTAAATAGCGCTCGACAATGTTCGGATTAAACGACCTTGAAGAATGGAATTGTAAATGAACCGTTAGCGATTCAGCGATTCAGCGATTAATACACGGGTTCAAGGCAGAGGCCCAATGGTCCCGGATCCAGTCGGTTTTTCTTGTTCACTGTCAAGCGGTCGTCTGTTTATCTGAAAGGCATTCACCGCTCTTGGGAATTACATTAAATATCAAAAAACAAACTAAGATTACTTGCATAAAGGGATGTTTGAAAAATGAGAGTCAAGTAATGCTTTAAAGCGGTCTCTAGAAGCGCTGCTGACGACCCCAGCAGGGAGATTGTTCCAGAAGTTAACAACCCTGTAGGAAAAAACTGCTATCTAAGAAAGGTCCGAGGACGAAGCTTGAAAAGCTTCATGTTATGTCCTCGCCGACCGTCATCATTCGCTACAGTGAAGAACTGATGAACGAGGCCTACTCTAAAGAGGAAGTGCGTGAAAATTAAATCACCGTGGAACCGTCGAAATTCAAGTGGGTATAGAGCAAAAATTTCAAGTCGAGACTCGTACGCAACACTACTAAGACCTGTGACTAGTTTGGTAGCCACGCGCTGGACACACTCAACAGCTAATATGTCTTTCTTCAGGCCGATATACACGACCTGATCGGCATACTCAAGCAGCGGCCTTATATAAACCCCGTAAAGCGTTTGGAACGCTTTATTGTCTATGCGGGGGAAAGTGCGCTTAATCATCCAAAGAGTAGCTGACCCTTTTTTCGCTGCCATCTCGTGGTGATGCGCAAAAGATAAGTTAGACGACAACCAGATGCCCAGATCTTTCTTCAGATCGATTTTCATGATATCTGTTGTGCCGAGTGCACTATGAATCACGAAAGCGTTGCCAGAATCTCCACCGAGTGACATATGTGCGCAATTACTGTCATTTAGTGGGAAATTCCAATATACTGACCAACGCTTAATCGCGTCAAGATCAATCTGTAGTGCACTGGGATCAGTGGCATTCCAGATTTTTAGGTCATCGGCATATAGGAGGGCGTTGCTGGAAATATTGTCCGGAAGGTCATTTATATAGATCAGAAATAACAGAGGACCTAGCACTGACCCTTGGGGAACTCCCACAGAAATGATAGAGGGAGATGAGAGGTTTGTTTCGGCTTTAACTCTAAACGTTCTGTTATCGAAGAAAGAAACAATCCAGCGAAGAACCTCTCCTTGAATACCATAGGCTCCCAGTTTGTGTTTCAGGGGGCCGTGTGGGACACGGTCGAAAGCCTTGGCAAAGTCGAAGAAGATGGCATTTGATATAAGGTCTCCGTCAGACTGTCCATGAAAACAAGCATATTAGTTACGCATGACCGATTAGGAAGGAAGCCATGCTGGGTAGAGGAAAAAAGATGGTTTGATAAAAGGTGGTTAAGGATGGCACGCTTTAATAAGCGCTCCATTACCTGACACGGAATGCTAGTAAGGCTGATTGGCCGATAGCTAGCCGGAGAGTGCCGGTCACCGGCTTTAAATACGAGCTTGACCGTCGCCTCTTTCCATGCGCTTGGGAGAATGCCAGTCTGGAGTGTCTGTTTAAACAGCTCATAAAAGGGCTCTGCCAGACTAGCGGCTGCTTCTTTGAGAAGTCCGGGATGGAATTTGTCAGAACCCATTGAACTGTATGAATCCACCTTAAGTAAAAGGCCCTCAACATCCAATACAGAAAACTCGGCGGGAAATAGTGACTGCCGGAAATTCTGCTGCTGAAGGATGGGGTGCCAGTCCGGCGGTGCGACACTATATACTGCCGTGTAGAATTTCCTAAATAACTCGCCCACAACTAGGGAGTCAGACGCGGTCTCCCTGTAGGGCAGTCGCAAAGAAAGAAAGAGGGTTTATTCGGCAATTGTTTAGTTCGCCGGTATGATGTTTCAAGGCCGAAACGAGTTGGAAACGGCCATTCAGGCGCGAAAAGATATTTTTCAAATTTTTCATGAAATATTAAAATGCGTATTACGGGACAAATATATAGATTTCTTCGAGTATTCTAGAGGTGTTGCAATGGGAAAAAAACAGGTGTACCTAAAAATCGCCCATAATCGCACTTTTGTTAAAAAAAATGTGTCGCCATTTTTTTCGATAAAAGCATAATGTTGGCTTTCGTAATCCATTTTACGTTCTGAAACTGCTTCCATTGACATTTTCGTGGTGGAATACATCTTCTCATCTTGCAGAAACGTTAAATTTTGCGCGGTTTCGGAGATATAATGGAATTTGTGATTTTCAACCACGTTGTGTTCACATTGCATTGTACACCAAATATCACAGTTATTCCTAATGAAAACCATGTCGCCACGGTTGTTGCTTAGTTACACATCGGAATTACATATTCAGCCTGTTTTCCCGATAGTATTTCCGGTGGAAAACGGTCTACGTTATCACCTGATTGTTTCAACCTACGGTGTGGTGTAAACATGCATAACACATCCCACCCTATCATTGAAAGCGTGCGTTCTGTTTTGTTTAGTGCTTATTTATCATGCTTTAGGGTAGCTGGTCATATGTACGCGAGTCAATGCTTACTTATCCCACGGATGATGACCAACTTTGATGCTCGTTATTTATCTGACGGAAACATTGATTCCCAATTCTACCGTTTCAGCTACAACCCCTCTATCTTCGAGCCATGGATACTTCTGATTCAGATGACTGTTGGTCTATCTTTTCTCCGGCTGTAGACATCACTGACGACTCCAGGTATGTTATCCTATTTTCTGCCCGCCCACATACCCTCGTTAGATCCCGGTTGTAGCGACTATAATAAATGATATTTTTGATAGTCGCATTAACTTGTACATTTTTTGTGATCTTGGCTTTTTTCCTACTTTTGTTTTAGTCAAGCTATTCCATTTGTAACATCCGTCCCGGGGCTACAATCACAACTCGCTCCGTGCCCCGCTAGCTTGACGTCTTTTCTCTGTACTCTATTTTCCAGGGTCGATACTAATACACAAGGGTCAACGCGCTAAATTCTTTGCTTTTCATTGTGGATTGGTTTTCGATAGTGACAACAGACTGGGTATTAATCTGTTGGACCAGTTCCAACAATTGGTGGGCCCGTAATTTTCGAACGTTTCGCTACGGTCGTCTCTTGCATCTTGGTGAGTTCGTTCCATTGCATATTTGTTGTTTTTTATTGACGTTCGTGTAAACAGTTGTTTTTCTCTGTTCGTGTATACGTTTAGCTATATATTTTCTCAATTCGGTTTCATTAGTAACTCTTGGTAGCTCATAACCGCATAATCACTACTCAAAGTCTGAGATGTTATCTGAAAACTTTGACAGCCCCTCCGTCAGTACTAATGAGCTAGTGGTCCCCCCGTTTTTGGAACTGGACCCTCTTCTTTGGCTTGTTTACTTAGAAGCAGAATTTTTTAACAACGGAATTTTGCCTGATCAAACAAGATTCTGTCAGTTGTTAGGTAGACTTCCGAGTGAAGTCACAATACAGCTTCGCGATGTTATAGTAAGCCAACTAGCACAGCATAGGTACGATACCTTAAAAAAGGCAGTTATTAATCGAGTGACACCCTTCGAAAAGACCCGAGTACAACAACGTTTTCACGACTTGAAGCTAGGCGACAAACGCCCTTCAATATTGCTAGCGGAGATGCAGCAACTCATTGGCGATTCGCACATAGACGAATCCCTCATCAGGGAACTCTGGCTTAGCAAACTGCCAGAAGCAACGCAAGCAATAGTTTCAGTTGCTCGTTCACAAACTGTTGCCGAGACAGCGGAAATCGCTGTTAAAGTAGTGGATCATTTTCATCCACAACTAAGTTGCTCGAGGCTACCATACCCTAGTCCACATCTTAAAATAGGCACGCGCAGATCCAACAGGCATTCTCCAAGGGAAGTTAAGCACCTGGACTATATCTCTCAGTTTGCGACTGATATACGACATGTATCAGGTACCGACAACACTGTCGCGGGCGCTCTTTCACGCGTCCATAACCTCAGCACAGCTGCTGACAATGGCATCGATTTGGCAGCCATGGCTGCCGCGCAAGCCACCGATCCTGAGATCGAGCATCTTCGTCAAAAGTGCTCTCTCACAATCCAACCCATACCTCTGACATCGTCAGAAGGAACGATCCTTTGCGACATTTCCCAGGGCACACCTAGCCCTGTAATGCCTGCATCCTTCCGCCGCACAGTGTTCG
>JTDE01000216.1:30769-42615 GCA_014338405.1 Paragonimus skrjabini miyazakii | reverse complement strand
CAAATTTTTCATGAAATATTAAAATTCGTATTACGGGACAAATATATAGATTTCCTCGAGCCTATAGAGCTCTGGATGGAATAGCTCATTACGAGCATTGGACGATCAACCATTCGGAAAATCTTGTGGATCTTGACAATAGTGTGATTCACACACAGAACATAAAAAACCTCTGGTCCTTTGCCAAGAAGCATTTCCGTTCTTTATCAGGAACAAACGAACGGCAGTTCCAGTCACACCTTCGGGAGATCATTTGACGAAAGCGAAATCCTGGAAACGTGATTGGCAAACTGCTGTTCACCTTGTCCCACGATGACTTGCTATGAATTATATAATATACATTGACATTTTTGCACGCGTTTGTCATTCCGATTCATGCATACAGCGTTGACATTGGTAACTGCTCGGTTGCTTTAATCTATGATCAACGCCTAAGTGTGCCATATACATAGTCACGCTATCAGTTGCTCCGTCCAGTTTATCTGAGCTATGATCAACGCCTAAGTAAAAATGAACACGGCAGGTATTGAAATAAACTTGTATTGCGACAGTTCAGGATGAGTTATAAAGATATCCGTCAGAATAGGGTAACATACTGAGAGTCGTCAGTGATGTCTACAGCCGGAGAAAAGATAGACCAACAGTCATCTGAATCAGAAGTATCCATGGCTCGAAGATAGAGGGGTTGTAGCTGAAACGGTAGAATTGGGAATCAATGTTTCCGTCAGATAAATAACGAGCATCAAAGTTGGTCATCATCCGTGGGATAAGTAAGCATTGACTCGCGTACATATGACCAGCTACCCTAAAGCATGATAAATAAGCACTAAACAAAACAGAACGCACGCTTTCAATGATAGGGTGGGATGTGTTATGCATGTTTACACCACACCGTAGGTTGAAACAATCAGGTGATAACGTAGACCGTTTTCCACCGGAAATACTATCGGGAAAACAGGCTGAATATGTAATTCCGATGTGTAACTAAGCAACAACCGTGGCGACATGGTTTTCATTAGGAATAACTGTGATATTTGGTGTACAATGCAATGTGAACACAACGTGGTTGAAAATCACAAATTCCATTATATCTCCGAAACCGCGCAAAATTTAACGTTTCTGCAAGATGAGAAGATGTATTCCACCACGAAAATGTCAATGGAAGCAGTTTCAGAACGTAAAATGGATTACGAAAGCCAACATTATGCTTTTATCGAAAAAAATGGCGACACATTTTTTTTAACAAAAGTGCGATTATGGGCGATTTTTAGGTACACCTGTTTTTTTCCCATTGCAACACCTCTAGAATACTCGAAGAAATCTATATATTTGTCCCGTAATACGCATTTTAATATTTCATGAAAAATTTGAAAAATATCTTTTCGCGCCTGAATGGCCGTTTCCAACTCGTTTCGGCCTTGAAACATCATACCGGCGAACTAAACAATTGCCGTTTATTCTTTCTTAGTTGTCGCATATGCTTAAACTGTAAGTTTTCGTTTCCGCGAGCTTTGGTGGGGATCTTTTTTTGTACGAGCATGACGTGCTAACGGATTTCTCGTCTACACTTATTTTTAACGATGCGGAACGCGCGTAGGTTCTCTGAGTTTCTCGTAAGCTTGTGCTTCACGAATAATTGGGGACGGTCATCAAGGAGACGACGTAATCCGCCCGGAAGAGGTGGCCGATAAGAGAAAGTGAACAGCTCGCTCGACACAAATAAGTTGTCCGCCCTCTCGATTGCGCTTTGAAGTGCGCAGTAGTTCTGGTCTACGGAGCCATAATCAAGAAGTAATGAACCTATGTAGCTCCTGAGACCGTTAAAATCAGCTTGATTAAAGTTTCGGAGTGTGGACTTTTTTACTGGTTGTTGTAACCGGCAAGAGATAAGATCAAAGATGAGTAAAAAGGGTGATCACTGTGTCCAAGTGGCGGCTTGATGATCGCTCTGTCTACCAGGTGGCTCTAGTTAGTAATGACAAAGTCGAGCAAAGAGGGAATCTGACCAGGACGATGCCGCGTCGAGGCGTTGACATGCTGTATCCACGCTCTCCGGCGTACCAGCGTCCGTAAGGAGGTAGAGAATCCGCTTTAACATTCCTGGTAAGAAACCGATGTCCAGTTTATCTTCGGAGCATTGAAGTCGCTCATAATAAGCAGATGAGTAAAGTGTTGTAGTCCTGGGAAGTTGTCTAGGTTCATAGGAAGAGTGTCATCGTCGGAGGTGTCCGATGAGGGAGAACGGTAAATGACCCCCACTAGGAGTGAGTCTGGGCCACGCAAAGCCAATCAAAGCCACGGAGCATAACATTTATTAGAGGAATGAAATCTACTGATAACCGTGGGTGTTGAGATGCTGGTGAAGGAAAACCGCAGAACCTCTCATTCTCCCTCGGGCGAAGTCAGCTCGATAAACTGAATACCCAGGGACATTCAGTTCACCGTCACTGATGTCACCTGTAAGCCAGGTATCCGTGAAAGCAAATATGTGCGGTTGTGTATCATGAATTAGCTGTCTGATTTCCGGTAGTTTATTAAACAAACTCAGACAGTTCGTGTACATGCACCTGAGAGCTATTTCTCCAAATGACTTGGCGAGAAAAGAGATAAGAGAGTGCGAGGAAAAACTTGGGAAAGAAGACCTAGAACTGGAGATGGTGGTGGTGGGGTTGGATTCGGTCTGAGCTGCCGAGTGGCTCTGTTGGCCCTCTTGTGAGGCTGCGGACGCGACGTCACCGCTTGTGCGTATGTCACCGTTCCTACAGGACGCCTGATCAGCCTTCTTGGTGTCGCTGCTTGCGACCTCTGCACCCCTGCTAAATTCCCCTTTTTCAGAGGGTGTTTGGGATTTTTCACCCACGGAAAATGTGACTTTTTCGTCGTTTGAATGCAAGGTTTAAAGGGGGGCAATGTGCGCTGTTTACTAGGGTCAACGTTAGAAATACCCTGTGGGACGGACAAACAAAATATTTTATTTTGAGTCACAGGCGGCGGCCCCAGCAGGCCCCTATTGTTCTGAATCCTAGGAATGAAGAATTTTTTACGGGGCTTATCGGGAGTTTTTGGCTTAGGTGACTCGAGAGACGGCCTGAGTAAAACGTTTTCAACAGTGGTGCCCATGCTTGAAGAGTTAGTCGTTGGGGTGGCGACTACGGAGAAGGCATCCCTACGTTCCTCCACTGGCACATTGATCGGAGTGGGTACTGTTGGGGTAGAAACTACGACTTTAGTCTCAAGCTGTAGTTTCTAGTCTGCGATGATGAGCGACTTGGTTTTACTGCGCTGTTCACGTCTCGTTCTCTCTTGCCGAGAGCGTGAACGGCGCTGTAAAACCAAGTCGCTCATCATGGCAGACCAGAAACTACGGCTTGAGACTAAAGTTGTAGTTTCTGCCCCACTAGTACCCACTCCGAAAAGCATTCGCCGCGTGCAATTAGTCACACGACTGGAGGAAGTGGCGCTGGGTTCATATCAGGCTTTTTATAGCAGGCGTACACAGAATTATGCGTACAGAACAGACAAGCGGGAAGACACGTTTGCAGCCGTGATCCTTGGAGAATCTACACGACCGCTGGTCACTACATTATCAAGCTTCTTCCTCGGACTTTCCTTAGCGGCGGTTATTTTTTTACGGGACTGTCAACCAGCCTTCTTTCTGAGGGCTTACAGAGGTCGCTTTGAAGCTTGGTTTTCCCTTGTTTGAGGCACTCACGATGCTTTTTCCTAGGTTCGTACGCCCAAGGTTTCTCCGGCCTTATGTTAACGCGGATTGGAGATCGTAATGAGAAGACGGTGAATCTGCAAACAAACTGTATTTATTGATTTACTCACCGTTCACCAGCAGACTTCAAGGCAACAATTAAAGACGCTAAGGCGCTATACATGAGAGAACCTTAAGCAAAACCGCACGACCGCCGCCTGAGAGAACGAATATCGACGGAAACTCCAGTTGACCTTGAGAATTCACACAAACGTCGGACTGGTTGGGCGGCGTTTCCGACATTGTTATCTTAGTGAACGTAGCTTACAGTAGTAGAGATGGCATGGATTCATTATACAACCACAAGTGAGACTTTGATACCTACGTCAACACACCGACTTTGATGTTAGTGGTCTGTGGTAAATTTACCTTCACAAGATATTGGAAAAAGGCACGGTGGCACTGGTAAGGGAACCCTCACGTCGCAGGGAGATTAGGACTTTGGGGACGTCGGAGGGGATCTCACTACGGCGTCTTTATGCGAGTAATCCTACTAGGTACGTAGTATTCATTGTAATTCCTGAGGAAAGTGCTATACCCTGTTTCCAGTGTCCAATTTTTAGGTCAGCAGACGCCCACTTGACACTGTACAGGAAGTACTTTTGGCCCCTGCCTTGAACCCGTGTATCAATCGCTGAATCGCTGAATTGAACCTTGCATTTTTGGTGCCGTTTTGAAAGTTGCGCTACACTGGCAACGCTCGTCTTCATCCAGTCTTCACGTCGTGTTTACGCACAACCACATATCAGGTTATTTATGGGTCGGTCGTTTAAATGATTTCTAGCAGAAAATTAATGGAATCTCATCCAAAGAATCCATGGGAGAGTATTGCGTACGATTTTCCAACTGACGCTCTCAGTTAGGTTGCTGTGGTTTTGCGCTTAATATTATAACTTTAGACGAACCGCAAGACTGCTTCAACAATATTAAGCTCAATGGTAACTGACCCATACTATATATATTCACTTTCACAGATTTTCCATTTCTTAAAAGTTACCTGCCTTTTGTCGATTACCTGGTGAAATGTAAAGTCTGTAACGTTATTTTGCTCCCCGAAACGGTCTACTCTCACTATGGTATGCATTGGTTCGCTGTGATATATTCTATATTCCAGAAAATCGGCACAACAACTCGACACTCAACTCTGAACATATGACGAGCTTCCTCCCTTATCGAGCCGTGTCGAATTACCACGACATGGTCGATGCTGTTTCGAAAAGAGATCGCGGGAATGGTACAAAACGCGTCAAAGCTGCTAACAAACGCTCAAAACGGACGGCTTGTTCAACGGAGCGTGACATGTTACCCCTGGAAGTCATCTCCGAAACCGATTCATTATCCAGCTTGACTGACGATAATTTGAAGCGTGCCTCCAACAATGCTAGTGAAGAAGAAGGCGAGCGTTTGCGTGAGCCGGTTTTACTTAAGCTTGCCAAGTCAGATTCCCATTGCAGTCAGTTTGAGGGATGCAAACCTACACTCCCCAAGATCGACGAAGATTCCAAGCCGTCACATACCGATAGATCTGTATGGTCAGTTGTCTACAACAGGGATGAGAACGCAGTGGAAGCAAACCAGAAAAGTAATTCACCGTTGTTACCTTCCAAGAAGGGTTCAAATGGTAGTCCATTCCTCCTTGATTCGGGAAATGTATACAAACCAGTGGACGTTTCAGATCGGGGGACCAACAACCTTCCTACACAAAAGTGTTCCTCTTATCCGCCAACTCCATCTGTTTCTCCTCACGTGCCAAGCCCTGCTACCTCCTTAGTTTCCGATGACCTAGTTGCTAGTTCAAGTCATTCTTTAAGGCCCGAGACAGGGGTTAGGTCTATCTCGAGGTCTTCAGCACATTCCAGCTCCAGCAGTGGATTGGATGGCCCGACTGATACAAATACTTATCCGACCATATATTTTAATTCTCAGGACGCTTTAAAGGGGAACTCTCATAAACTTCCTACAGCGGATTCATTGGACGCGTTTGCTGTAAAAGCTAATTGTACATTTCCACGACGTCTCCAACGATCCCAATCAGTCCTAAGTGACCAGAGAATTTCTTCTTTGCCCCTCCAACAGCGAGGATCTCTTTCAAGTTGCATTATTGAGGGAAAGGACGTAGAAGTTGATCCGTATGTAGATTCGTCTTGTCCTGATCAACACAGAACTTTGGCTTGCTTTGTTGGCGAGAACGATATACTTCATGCACCCAGTAAAGCGACTGGAAATTCTTCGATTGCTCGTAATGGGTATCACTCTTGGTTTGAGAATACACGTGGTTCCTTCACGAATTTGAATACTCAAATAAGGCCAATGAATCTACCTGATACATTTCTCAGACGAAAATACTCCAATTTTCAAGTTCAAAACAGACGTCGTGTATTAGAATCAGAAGCCAGGTGTGTGTACGAGCTTCCACTTTCACCTGCATGTTCTTCTCGCATGGAAGCACCAGGCGTTTGCGGTTTGCCAAGTAGTCGACGATCGGTGTTTGCTCAAAATCCCTCCATAAACGAATCTGCTAGACCTACTTTTGCGTTTCCAGCTGTTTCTCATGAATCGTCGCCTTACAGAGTAAAGTCTGATGTTGATGAAGAAATCGGTAAGTTTCTGTATCTACCCCTTATGGACTAACGGAACATCGAAGACATTGTTCGCAATCTTGAACTTCATTACTAAGCTTGTGTTAATTTACGAGCAAATTGTTTAGCTTTTTCTGGGTAACCTTGAAAGCTTATTCCCCAGTGATGTACCACGTATACTCGTATACACAGTCGTGTGTATTCAGGTTTTATATGGAAGTGAAAGTTGGGTTGGTGATTAATGACTGCAAATATGGGTGACTATATAGGTAGATTATCTAATTGGCGTCGTTATGGCGCTTCTTATTCAATACATCTGACCAAACTAAGACTGACTACGTTCCCCATAAGTTCAATGGGTCAGCGGAGATGAGTCTCAGCATAGTGTCTGTCGGAGATGGTATTCAATTCTCTGTATTTAGGTTGCACATCCCCGTTGTAGTCATAACGAAGTGTACTATCTGGCGTTCAGAAACTGGCCGTTATCGGTTCATTTGTGCAACAAACCATGACTTGTAGTGTACTATGTAAAGCTAGCTTGGATACTAGTAAAATTGCCTTTTATATTTCAGTTTTAATAGTTAAGACCGACAAGACAAGGTGTACCTTATCATTCTGTCAGTTGTATAAATATTCGTTGTTTCGTAACGTTTATAAGGTAACAGATCTGACGCGCTAACAATGGCTGTTGCTTTAGAAATTGTTTACGGATGTCATGTAACATATACTCTGGCGAAAGATGATTACACGTGATACAGATTCACTTTTATATGTTGCTAACAGGTGGTATGTTTGAATAAAATAAATAATGTTAATTTTTCGGCCTTTAGTCCTTTACTCAGATTTTGTTTTCCCCCGTTCACATCCAGCGACCCAATCTTACTCAGCTTGTCTTTGACCTGGTTGGTTATGTACAGGCAAACACTATCATGATAGGCAATTGTAGTCCAATTAACCGAACGTTATACAATGGTTCCTTGGAGATCCTCAAGAAAGCTCACGTTTTTGGATGACCCACTTTTGTTCTATCTCTTGGAGCTCCTATAAGAATGTAGAATTGTGGAGAGGCCACTACTCAGGTGCGACCATAAACCAAAGTGTTGGTCATCGTAAGTCGGATTCCTTCCTCAGGCCGGGCCCTCGCGACTCAGCGTCGATGACTGAAGACGCTAAGAGAGATGGCGACCAATCGGGCGTGAATGCCGCCGCTGCTTAGCTGAATCGGTTATGAAGCAATGAAACTTACATATATGCTGTCATGTTGCCTAACTTTTGATTACTGCTCACTTGTTTGATTGCAGGGTGTGAGCACCTTCACGTTGAATGTTTGAGTCCAGACATGTTTTTGGTGGTTAGGTTTTATCTTTTCTCCTCATATTTCATGGCTTTTTCCTTTCTCCATGGTTGTATGGAAGTTAAGCATCGGTACGAATAACTGATCTTTTGATGTTTATGATGCTAGTGACGATGCCAGTTGTGGTCTGAGTTTGTTTCAGTTCCTCTCTTGAGGCGGTCACAGCGTTTATCACCACAATTTTATTCCCTGAAATCATCACAACAGCCTTGAGCCTGACCAGAAGATACCGTGGCTCGGGCCACCAAACACTTCAACAGTAACGTGGAATACTCTAGGAGAAGAAAACGTTACTAAAAAGGTTAAAAAGTAAGAAAGAGGAATAAGCGGAAGAACTATAAATGGTGTGAATGCAAGTACCCCACTGACTGCGGCACACTGCATCGAGATCGACACATGTCAACATTCTGGACTTGCCTGTTCCAAAAGTACGCTGATAAACCCCAATGGTCATAGTGGGATGCTTTCATCTTAGCTATGTGATGATATGAAGACGTCTGATCCGGATTGATACAGTTCACGTCAAGTTACCAGCGTGTACTGACTATGACTACAAAAACATGAAGTGGCTATGCTGTGAATTTTTCCCAGTTATCATTTTCCTATGGCTGCTTCGCGACCACCGTCGTCCTTATTTATGCCCGTGTAGCATTGCTAATGTGAATAAGGTCCGAATTGGCGGCTTTCGTACTATACACTAGACTAGACTGTCGCTCATAGATGAAATCGGTTGAGACATCGGTTTGAAAATGGGCATCATGACTATTGCTGTTTAATGCTGTTATGGTCGTAGCCGATTTAACCCGATATAGTTTGCATCCGTCCATGCCGATGGACATTTATTCATTCATTCTTTCACGGCGGCGACAAGCCTAGACAAGAGGTAGTTGTAACGAGAAGTAGCCTAGAAGAAGACTTCAGTGAAGGGGATAAAAATTGGTGTAACAGCGCCAAGCGGAGGAACTATAAGTGGTACGAATCCAGGCACGCCCTTGACTGTGGCACATTGGCACATCGGATGACGTTTTTAGCCACTGACTTTAGTAGTCACAAAGACCGCAACCGGGCAGGCGACATCTGCCCACTTTTCTCAACGGAACGGCCAGGGTTTTCATATTCCGTGACTACGTTGTTACTTGACCACCAAGCGCTTTTATCCGAATGTTGGTCGTTTCGGCATACAGTGCCTGACACGGTGAATATTCCCGTGGCTCAACCATCGTAGGCTGCGCAAAGTGCTAAGCTGACCAAGTGAACGCGTATCCCGAGCGTTCCGGGGTTCGCGACGGGGAACGGCCACATTGCTCACATGATCATCCCACTTGGTGTGGACTAATTAGCGGGGACAGCGATAGTCGAGCACAATAATTTTATGATATCTTCGTCGAGAATAGACCACGTTCCGATCCATAGAGCAAAACAAAACATACACAAGCATTACATACCTTTTCTTTCGACGACAACTGAACGTCTTTTCGACACCATAGATGACGCAGTTTTTCAAAGATGACTCATTCCCTGGTTATCCTTGCTGATATCTCATCAGTGACAATACAGGCTGACGAGACAGTGCTACACAAGTCTGTGAAAGTGTCCATATTCTCGAGCGGACTCTGCAATAAGGAGAATAGGAGTGGAAATGCCCCAGTCGTGAGGCAACACTTTGTACTTTGAAGGTGCGATGCGCATTCCATCCAAACCAGCCCGGTCACTCACTTTGTTCAGCATGATCTGCATGTCTATGGCTGAGGGGTTGAGTAACACAATGTCGTCTGCATACTCCAGGTCGGAAAACCTAGCGCCAGAAATAAGCTCAACATCAAGTTCACTGGACTCCTCAAGCACCACCTGCAGAATGTCGTTCATGACAAAACTGAGCGAGGGGAAAATCGGACACCCTTGACGAACACCAATAAAAGTGATGAACATCCGAGATATTTGTCAATAAACATTCACCCTGCTTGCAGAGTGAGCATACAGTGATCTTAACAGATTCACATATTTCCTCTGGAGCTCTCTTGCGAAGAAGGCAGCTGCAGAGAACGTTATGAGCAGCCGAATGGAAAGCAGCCTTTAGGTCTAAAAAGGCCATCACCGTCGACTGCCTCAAAGAGTACTGGTGTTCCAAAATCCGTCGCAAGGTAAAAATGTGATCAACGCACCCTCGACCGGACCGATATCCTGTCTGTTCTTCGCGTATCTGACTTTCTTTGGGCCTAGTGAGCCGACGGAAAATGAGACCAGTGAGTAATTTGTACACAACAGACACTAGACTGATGCCTCCGTGGTTGTCACAGAGAATTCGGGCTCCGATTTTGGGAACGGGAGTTACTGTTGGTAAGCAAAAATCCTGAGGTTCCTCTTCAGTTTCCCAAACCGTCTGAAAGAGTTTTGTTAATTCTGATATCGACCTCTCTCCTACCATCTTTGAAAAGAGAAGGAGGTCTGGACCAGTAGATTTATTACGGTTCGAAAGCTTAAGCACCAGGGTCACTTCTGCTTCCGACAGAGAGTCGTGTGATACATTGTGACTGACTGTTCGGGTCTTGTCGCCTGTATGGTTCCAGTCCACCTACCAAGTCAGCATGACTGGCTTGTGATATGTGATCCGTCTTTATCATATGTGGTTTGACCTACACCGACTGGACTGCCAGCAAAATCACGGATCAAGGAAAATAACATTCTGCTCACGGTCTATGCGCAAGCTTTTGATCGGCTTGCGTTCAATTTCTCGACGGCTATTATCATTCAGAGCCAGGCGAAATTGGGCGACTCTTGTTCATTAGATTTGTTGACGTAAGAGAAATCGAGTTCTGTTGCAACTGCACAGTTCCTTTGGGACACAGCTCTTCTCAGCAAGTTATCATTTCTGTTGCGATTTGATCCCAGTGTTCGTTAGGTTCTCTCACCTGACTCGAATTGGACGATTTGTTCATCGAGGCTTCCTGGTAAGCGTTCTTTGCACCTTCCTTGTTGGAGTGGCATTTACTTCTCTTGCATTGTGATCTTTTTCAGCCGTCGACCATTTTTGATTGCCATGGTTTGGGCTGTCGTTGATCCCGAGAGTTGTCTACGAAGTTGCAGATTATTCAATAGGTACGACCGTTTAGCGGAGAATAAAAGAGGAAAGCAAATACAAAAATAGCCAAGTTTCATGACGCAGAAGAGTCGACGAATTTGTTAATCCAGACTTGCCACGGACTGAGGTCTAACGATATACCAGAGAATATTTGCAATTCGCGTTGTGAATGACCACGGACTCCCAAACCTTCTTGATGGGACTTACCAGTATTGCTCAACGGAAAGATCATGGATTTCATAGCCCGTGCCCATGTCATCGCTTGGCCGCTTGCAGCTGTCAGCAGCCACGCCAAACAGTGCGCGGTACGGCGGACGCTATGTCGACCTACGGAGTACATGGCCCAGCCAGCGAGGTTGTGGATTTTCACTATTTGGATTGCCGGTTGTGGATTTGCATATTCCCTAAACACGCGCCGATTAACCGTTGCGTTTCTCTCAAGGTCAACCCATTTGATACAGGCTGACTGGCGGAGACAGCGGTGATCAAATACCGAAGGTCTTTATGCTGCCCCTAGTGACGGAGGTTGGCGAATGTGGTACGTGGTTTCGCTGTCCTCATGGACATCCCGTCAGCAATACTACAGGCTGACGAAATGGCACTATCCAGGCAGGTGAAGCGATCAACAGACACCAGCGACCTGTCTTCAGTCCCAATTACAAGATCGGTACCCATCCGATCTTGTAACAACACTGTACTTTGAAGTTGTAAAATGTATACCATACAGACTAAACATATTGAATTGGTTCAGAACGTTCTGTATTTTCTGCACAGACGAACTGCGTGAAACAATGCTGTCCCCATACTCACCATCAATCAGTTACTACCCTGTAGAAGCTTCACTCCAAGATCCTAGGAATCTCCAAGTACTCTTTCTAGGATGCCATTCATCAAAAAATTGGAAAGAAAAGGGAGACCGGACACCACTGACTAAGAAAAGGTGTTTCAGCGCTCCAGCTTCTGTTGCAAGAAGTTATGGTAGATACACTCGCGACCAGGCCGGAAACTTGTTTGTTTTCTTCTGCGTTTTACGAACCACTACATTATGAGAACCTTGAACTCAAGAGATACGAT
>JTDE01000216.1:14820-30669 GCA_014338405.1 Paragonimus skrjabini miyazakii | reverse complement strand
GGGTTGGGTCTGTGATCCATAGAGCATAACTGGACACGCTCATACACATTGTAAACTTTGCTTTTGATCGACAGATGGGTCCCTTTGCTACGCTGTTTTATCGACATCTCGTCAGCAATACTACAGACTGACGTGATGACACTACCCGAATAGATGAAACGGTTAACAGTCCCCTGCAGCCTGTCTGCAGTACGAAAAACGAGGTGTGCCCAACCAATCTTGTAACAACGCTGCACTTTGAAGGTACAAAATGCCTGTCGTACAGACCAGGCATATTTAACCGACTCAGTATGGTCTGCATGTTTTCTGCAGAAGAATTAAGTAAAGCCATGTTATCTATACACAACTCACCATCTGGTAGAAGCTCTACCCGGGGCTCCTCTGAACATCTGAGTGTTCTGAGAGGCTCGGAAAGACGCAGGGAATAAGGCATTGCTGCTTGATTCTGAGCACTGCTGCGCGTACTGGATGTATTCGAAGCTGTATCGGGCTTTTGAGTTACACTAAAGGTGTTTTTACCGTATTGTATAATGCGTCGACGGTTACGGTCAGCCGTTGGGCGATCGGAGTGCCCTTTTGTCTGAAGATGCCTTTTATAACCCGCTTCTTCCTGATTCAAAAGACAGCAGCGCCGCAACCACAAAAGTAATTCTGCTGTATGCTCGTAAGATGGTAGCTGACTACCTAAGCACTCACACACAGTCAGCAGTGCGACACACATTCTCTAGAGGTGCATATGCTTTTCGTTTGACTGTTCCCCTTTGGTGTTTGATGAGGTCGCACCTGGTAGAACTGAAGTCTTAGCCAACATAATCCCCTGGATCGGTGCAGTGTGCAAACCTGACTTCTGCCTCTTGACAATAAGCTAGGTCAGTTCAAGGAACCCCCAAGTCAACTTTCTGCCGCATAGGTGCTCAGGAAGTATCAGGTATGGTCTTACTCCTGGTAGTGACTTTTAATCCATTACCAGTTTATTCTATTTTGGCTCCCTATTTGCCTGTCGTCTGTACCGCATAATGTAATAGTTGGTTCCTTAAGCCAAGATAGCTAGTTAGCGTTGGCGCTTTCTATGTCCGCGTTCCAACACGCTGGTCGGCAAATTGCTAAAATCTACCCTGTTCTACAGCCAACGGACGGGGATCATTTGTCTTCATCTTTTTACCACAAGTGGTATCTTTAACGCGGTGATAATTACTGCTTCTAATTAAATTGTTTATGCATGATCTCTGCCGTATACTTCAGTGATTTGACGGATACAGAGGTTGTCAGCTGAATGCTCGTTCAACTTATCCGTGTGGCGCCGTTTATAGTAAATACTTTATCAACATGGTAGCCTGTATTGTTATTTGACCAGTTGATTATGTATCAGTTTGTCCAAGTTTTTACTGACCAGCTGTTGTGTTACTTTCTTGGTCATTCCACTAGGCATTCATTGAATGACGGAACAGTTATATGTTAACGTCATCGCGTACGGGTCAAGTATACACAATATCAAACCAGACACAACACAGAATCAATGTACTCTTTGTACATAGTAGGTGCAAATGAGATTTGACGAAAACAACATGCTCCTCCATTGTTCTCTCGCTGTAGCATTACAAACGAACCCGGTTATGCCAACTAATTGGGCTATTTTACTTACAATCCCAGCCGACTGTTTGCCATTGATAAGTGTAGGTTAGGGTCAATTCCATCTTGGTGTGACGTTTCGAATGTTGCTGATTACATTCCTTGCAGATCAGCTTGAATGGTTTGTTTATGCAATTTGTCTGCATACCTTCTGTCGATAAGTTCGGACAAGGTATGCCGTTCACGTATTATCTGTCGGTCTGGTTACCATCGGAAAGCCTAGCCACAAGAACTCTGGGCGCATCCTTTAGGTTTTTGTCCTCACTTTCTGTATTACTGACGCTGGATGAAGCCTCGCAATCACTTCTCAGAGTGCCCTTAATTGTGTTTTGTATAGCCCCTTCGATGGAAGTCCTACTGTAGTATAACGGGCAATTTCGTTGTGAGCAGTATACTACTCACTAGTAGTATATCACTCAGGTGACATTTAGAAACAAAGGGGCAAGCTCCCAACGCCAGGAAGACGATGGACCAGAAGAGACTATCGAAATAGTGTATACGTGCTGTGTGAGAACTTCCACCAAGGCGAATGACAATTTACTGTCTCCCAATATATGTGAATGCACATTTGCCGTGCAAATGAGTGTGCGCTTTTGTGGTTTCGTTTTTAGCATGGCCTGTGCAGGAGTTCGCCCAATGAATAACTTCGCAAGCCAAGCGTCTTTTGCGGTCGCAACACTACTAATTACTTTCTCTTGATGGGGATGCTTCCCACTAATTTGAGGACAAATGTGGATACTTGAGGTTATGCCCAAGCTGATAAACCATTGGTTATTACTGTTTTTTGGAGGATCCTGATTTAGATCGTTCTACAGGTGGTGTATGAACCGTCTTGATCATCCTCGGCTAGCAATGTGTGATAGGTGCATAAAACATGTAGGCGTCAGACAATCCATCTTCGAAAAACCTCACTGCCGTCATCCTTACCTCGAGCTAAATGTAGCAGAACCCCATTTGAGAGACGTTCGAACTGGCGCACTGGTTGTCGCATGCTCTGCTACCGAATCGAAGAAGCTAAAACAACGATAGTCTGAGTGGCACCAAGCAATCTCAGTTCATTAAAAAAACAGCACCTTTTTCGTAGGGAGACAACAGTATTTACGATTGTTGTTGTTGGGCGGCAAGTGTTCTTGCATTTCTGTTGGCCAGTTCGTTTTTACTTTCCACGACCTTGCATCGAGCAACTCAGTCGTTTGGATTCATTACGTATTTAAACATAAGCTGATAGCCGTTTTCGATTGATTGACGTCGACCGATCACAATACCGTCTGCAGCAGCTTGTGCGTGGGCTCTGAACCTTCTCCAGTCAGGAAGCCTTTCCAATTCAATCTCATTACACTGGTCACGAACCTAAGTGAATTCATTACGTTGTTATAACCGAATCTTCTTGAACACGAACTCGAATAACTGATACGAACAATGGTGGACAGATAACGGAAATAGAACACCCTTTTGATTGGTCCCAAACTCCGAAAACAGAAACCAATGAGAACACGGACAAAGCAGACTCTGGACAGGTAATGTATTTAACCAGTGGACGCTTTGCGAATTTACACGAAATACTCGTCTGTGTTTACCGAATTAAATGACCATGTGGCGGCGTGATCGCGTGAAGGTACATTTGAATCCCACGATGATCCACCTCTCGGTAACGACTCGAGATATCAGGATTCTGGCATGGAATCTTGTTCTTCGGGTGAGGTTTGCCTCCAGCACTAACAGAAATGATGTCATTGACAATTACCATTCGTAGCCTTTTCTGCTCAAAATAGGTTACTGTAACTTTTCACTTAAGCGTTTGAACCAGCTTTGGATGACAAGTAGAGCAGAATGTTCCTAGAGGTTTACGAGTAGCGACTCGAAGCGACTCCCAGGATTAGAAAATCCCACGACTGTTGGTTAAGTCAAGACAGACGATGCTGACAAACAAATGACCAGGTATTTATCCCGCTTGTTTCCGAATTGGCCTTTCTCAGGGTTTGGTGACTGGCCGTAATATAGGTGAAATTCTTGTAAGCATGGAGCCGACGCTACGACAGAACTCCAAAGCTGTCCAGTATTTCATGGACGACTTTACTACGACACGTTGAAAGTTGCTCTTTTTTTCTATATAACACATACCTACACGTCAATGCTGGAAGGCCATGACGCTCGTCAATTTCTACGGAAGTGACAAAAATGACCGGAACAAAATTATGGAGCAACTTTAACAAGCGGTATACCAGACGTACGGCTTCAATTTTGCTTCGGTATGCCAGTTCATCATTTCACTGTATTCCTCTCAGGTGTGTCAAGGCGGATTGGACTCAGATTATTTCATTCTCTCTCCAGTTCATCTTCAATTTCGCCATAGAGCTGTAGACTTCAGGAGCATTGTATACTTGTCAAGTTTGTTTAGCCTGGCTGTTGTCAATGGGATTTTGTTTAAAACCACTTGGTGGTTGATCTAATTTGCACTTCTTGTGACATAAACGTATACGTTTCAGAAAGACCACATTCTTGTGCATATGTGGCCTGATAAGCGGTATTAAAGTGTTGATTAGCGTGTTAGAGTAAGGACTTATATTTTACTAATTCCAGAATTATCAGTTCATTCACTCTACTCTTTTCGAGTTGGTTGTAACGCGGCTATGCACCTACCCATGACACATTCACGTATGTCTAGGACGTTTATTCCGGTGCTGGCAACCTCGGGGGAATTCTTTTTTCCTCCAAGTATTTTGAGGGACTTTCTGGTAGATTGTGGTCGTTGTTGGGACCTATTGATCTGAGTTCCGTTATGGGTTGAAGTTTGCAAAAGCACCATAATCTACACACTGACTACATGGCGATTAGGAGTATCACGGTGTTCTTATGCAGTTGCACGGTTCAACTTTCTAAAAAGTGTTTGCTATCACTTTAAATTGTATTTTGTTTCATTTGCATAAAATTCTACGACAGTTCTAAAAATTACTTGTGAAAGGAACTGTTATTGTTAATTTTCTAAAATTAAAATAGACTTTTCAGCCAGTTTCCTTCGAAACGGAACACCTTTGTCTTGTTCGAACTCATCAATACTGCATATTTCCGCCTTGTACCAGAGCTGAAATTCCGGTGATAGCTATAATAGGCAGCACTGGTTAGCTTTGCCGAGACAAGAACTCAGGTCTAGTGCTCCCTGTGGGAAGGGACTAGCTGAAGATGTATCCGGATGTGAGGGTTGCACCCAAATGTGTTAATTTTTACCAGCCAAATCACTAACTATTTATCCGCATTACGTAATGTGCAAATAAACGATTTAAGCGGGCAGTGGTAAAACTGCAATCTTTTTGTTTACAACAATTCTTACGTGTTTTGTAATTTGCCGACTTCAATATCATTATCTTTATCTAGATGATTCCTTCGATCCTCTTACTCAGTGCGGCTGTCTGGAGGTCGATGATTTCAAGTGTAAAAACTCTCTGCTATGCACAGTAAGTATGCCCAGTATGTGTTAAGTTCGTCCCAGGTTTATAAATGTTGACAGAGCAGTGTCTAGATTTTTCCGAATTCGTTTTTTTAATGATGGTGGCGCTTGACAATGCAGCCTACTGTCATTTTTCAATTTTTATTTCTGTTAACATTATCCGCCAAACTGCGTTCGAATGCTATATATATATATATACATTATACATATATTATCCGTTAAAAAAACCGCCATTCATTCAGAGCGGTTCGTGTATGTGGTGGTCTTTTCGCTTTCTGGCTGATTATCCAATGCAGATATGGGTTCCTGAGGGAAATACTAAGCAGGTGGAGTTTTGGTGACAGAACAGTACCAGCAATGTCGTGAACTGTGAACCACACGAGTATGTATAGACTGTTATCTTGCCACGTGAAAGAAACGAGTTATTCATTACTGATCATGGCATCAGTGATTCAAGTTACAAGGACCTTCTGCAAATTTCATTACTTTTGGTATTGCCTATCCAGGATGAACGGTTATCTCAAGGTTATACCACTTCGGTCTGCCGTTATAGCTTTCTGTTGGCTTCAATTAGTCTCACAACGGTTACCTGGCCATAATCCCTCATAACTTTTTGAGATAACTTCGACTGAATGATCTCTATGACCACGGAGCTGTAGCCACTTCCGCACTTAGGATGAGAGTTCTCTAATTTGTCACGTTAGACACGAACATAAAGCCTATCGGTCTGATGCAGATAAGAGTGGGTATACTAATCCTGTTCAATGGTAGTCCATTTCTTAGCGACATATTACCTTTTCAGAACAGAATGCGTCGGGATACGTTGTTATTTTTTGTTACGCTGTCTGCGACGCTCAGGATGTAGTTTTAGCAAGGCAAAGTCTTGGGGGCGTGTGGGATTTGATAAGTTGACCACTCCTCTGTATTCATCAAAAATAACCTAAACACTTTCCGAGCAGAACTGGGGTTATCCACGTAAAAACGAAGCAGCTCAAAAGCATGAGCCATACGTTGTTCCTATCTGGTCGGCGTCGGCCTAGCGGTGCTGGCTGATCTTGTCCATTTTCGTCCGAGAAAGGGAAGTGTACCTAAATCTCAGTCAAGAGCCTCAATGAACCGTGACCGTCACCACCTACATAATTAATCGACAAATTAATGCACCGCGTTACGATGTCCTCTATATTTAGAAGCACATTGTCTCTGGGTTTTCGTAAACTGCATGAACCAACTTGTGCTACTGGCTGTGAATGTTTTCCAAGAATCTCGATGGTGAGCACAGAGGTTGCCCTATGTGCGAGCGTAAATGCACATCATGTGTCGTGACAATCTGTTTGCTCGGACCTACTTGACTGCTTCAATATATTTTTAGCCGGGTGTTCGTAGTGGTTTACCGGTCAAGTAGCGAACGCATTCCAGAACCAAACTATCTGGGCGTGTTCTCTATTTATGTATTGTGCACACAGGGGACGGTGTACATCAACCGAAGGATCTTCACAGCAAATGAAAAACAAGTGGATCCAAAACGCTCCATAAACCTTGATTATGTAAGCGAGCAGCAAAATGGCTTAGGCACTATTTTGCAATATAACTGTTACAGTGTAGTGAACCTGGGTACTACAGCAACGACAGAAACGGAAATAACAACAAAAATTCATGTAAAATTTAAAAGAATACAAGTTCTCACGACAGGAGCGCTATTGGGCTGGTTTCTGCGCCATTTCTGATAAGGTCTGCGATCACATGCAGTCATCTTTTTTAGGACTCTGACTAGGAAGCAGGTAACGCCGAAACGTTTTCGTGAGACTTCATTCCTCGATCCCACGTCATACACTGAGTACCTGACTGCCCGTTCCAGGCTAACCTAAGTCTGTGTGTATTGTTCTCTTTCAAAAAGTGGTGTTCTTGCTGCCCGCACGCAGTGTTGTGAAGACTCCGGTGATGGTGAACCGTCAGTTTTTGGTGCGTTGTCGTTTTGTCCTCGGTTTCACTGAGCAATGATTTTATCCATTTTAATGGAGGTCTGTCAGGAAAATCGTCAGGTCAGCATTAAATTCGGCATGGCCTAGAATATTAAGCAGTTCTAACTTCGATGATCCGCACATTCACTGGACCGAAGCACACAGGCTTTCCAAGCGACGAGTGGTTAGCGGATTAAACAAATACTGCATTCCAGAAAAATCCTCAGAGTTGTTGACTGTCAAACAAACTGTTACTCATGGGAATTGATTTCTCGAGTTGAGGAGGGGTATCCATAAGAATATCATTCGTTGCCTTGGCTAACTGAGGAAATAACTGATGTAGAAACCGCCTTTGTCTTAGGAGCTGTGAACAAGCCCTTCAAGTCTCTCCACACCGTTCACTCGGGATATCCATCTATTATTCACTCTTAATAAGTCCTGAGGATTAAACAGTCGGACCAATTTAGCTGGATCTTTGTTTCTGCTATGTTACCACCACAAGTTTGCAGTAGTGAGTAGTTTTCGAACCACCTACCAAGGATGAAGACTGTCGCCGCATTTCGGCTGTCAAACACAATAGGGCTGTTTACGTTGATAACCTGTTGTCAACATTTTCCAAACAAGTTAGTGAGACATTCGTAGAGGCTTTAGCTCAGTTTCTTCAACTAATACAAACAGCTGGGGACGTTGTTATGTACTACGTACATACGATAGTACTCCTCATATCCAAGAGGGAAATCAGTGGCTCTTGTGTAAACCTTAGGGGACTTAGTTTGACTCCAGTCAACTAAGGTTCTGATGCTCATTATACTTTGTTGACTGCAGTCCGGGAGGTGGACACTAAAGTGAAAGAGGTAGAGTTCTGTTCTAGACGAATTTGTATTTGGTTAACGTTCCATCCTTCGCTAACTATTGAGGCCACGTCATACGCACGGCTGGCCAGCACTTGTTCTTTCTGAGCGTGCAGGTGCGTTGGTTTAAGTGAATCTATCTATTCTTTTAGAATCGCTTAAAAGTGGGGCTGTGGACATACTGTCTGCAGTTTATTCTAGCCTTCAGCTCCCGTTTGGGTGCATGGATAACCGATCATCACTTTCAGCATCAATAGCTGCTTACATCAAAGCTGTCCAATTTTGTCATTTTTGTTCATATCATTTGGAATGATGGCGTAGACCTACCTGATAAAAAATTAACTCGTCTTGACTGTGCTTACGACAGGGATTTACTGTGTCAGTTTTCAAGCAGCGCGGGCAACATTGGGCACCATCTATTGTTGTGTTAAATACTCTGGAATCTGATATGCTACCTAAAAGCTCAAAGTGATTTTGCAAGACTGATGTGATTGCGTAAACGTAATGCTGAATTATGAGGTTATGGAGCTTGTCAACCGGTTTATGTACCTGGGAAGTTGCATCCGCAGCGGTAGGGGCGTGGGAAATGAAATAAAAAAAAACGTTTTTCAACGTTATTGCGGTTTTTGATAGTCCGGATAAACTCTGGCGGCAGACAGGCATCTCCCTGTGTTTCATGGGCCGTTTGTGTAAGGCGGTCATGTTACTTTACGGCTTTGAAGCTTAATCACTCGGATTTGAAGACACGAACTGTCTTCAACTACTTGACTATCGATATGTGCGATGTACTACGTGCATTGAATGGCGCTTACTGGTGGGCAGCGATGGGGTTGGGAAGCTAATATTTGATAATCTGGGCTAATTGGCGGAGACAGCGATAGTCGAGCACAATAATTTTATGATATCTCCGTCGAGAATAGACCACGTTCCGATCCATAGAGCAAAACAAAACATACACAAGCATTACATACCTTTTCTTTCGACGACAACTGAACGTCTTTTCGACACCATAGATGACGCAGTTTTTCAAAAATGACTCATTCCCTGGTTATCCTTGCTGATATCTCATCAGTGACACTACAGGCTGACGAGACAGTGCTACACAAGTCTGTGAAAGTGTCCATATTCTCGAGCGGACTCTGCAATAAAGAGAATAGGAGTGGAAATGCCCCAGTCGTGAGGCAACACTTTGTACTTTGAAGGTGCGATGCGCATTCCATCCAAACCAGCCCGGTCACTCACTTTGTTCAGCATGATCTGCATGTCTATGGCTGAGGGGTTGAGTAACACAATGTCGTCTGCATACTCCAGGTCGGAAAACCTAGCGCCAGAAATAAGCTCAACATCAAGTTCACTGGACTCCTCAAGCACCACCTGCAGAATGTCGTTCATGACAAAACTGAGCGAGGGGAAAATCGGACACCCTTGACGAACACCAATAAAAGTGATGAACATCCGAGATATTTGTCAATAAACATTCACCCTGCTTGCAGAGTGAGCATACAGTGATCTTAACAGATTCACATATTTCCTCTGGAGCTCTCTTGCGAAGAAGGCAGCTGCAGAGAACGTTATGAGCAGCCGAATGGAAAGCAGCCTTTAGGTCTAAAAAGGCCATCACCGTCGACTGCCTCAAAGAGTACTGGTGTTCCAAAATCCGTCGCAAGGTAAAAATGTGATCAACGCACCCTCGACCGGACCGATATCCTGTCTGTTCTTCGCGTATCTGACTTTCTTTGGGCCTAGTGAGCCGACGGAAAATGAGACCAGTGAGTAATTTGTACACAACAGACACTAGACTGATGCCTCCGTGGTTGTCACAGAGAATTCGGGCTCCGATTTTGGGAACGGGAGTTACTGTTGGTAAGCAAAAATCCTGAGGTTCCTCTTCAGTTTCCCAAACCGTCTGAAAGAGTTTTGTTAATTCTGATATCGACCTCTCTCCTACCATCTTTGAAAAGAGAAGGAGGTCTGGACCAGTAGATTTATTACGGTTCGAAAGCTTAAGCACCAGGGTCACTTCTGCTTCCGACAGAGAGTCGTGTGATACATTGTGACTGACTGTTCGGGTCTTGTCGCCTGTATGGTTCCAGTCCACCTACCAAGTCAGCATGACTGGCTTGTGATATGTGATCCGTCTTTATCATATGTGGTTTGACCTACACCGACTGGACTGCCAGCAAAATCACGGATCAAGGAAAATAACATTCTGCTCACGGTCTATGCGCAAGCTTTTGATCGGCTTGCGTTCAATTTCTCGACGGCTATTATCATTCAGAGCCAGGCGAAATTGGGCGACTCTTGTTCATTAGATTTGTTGACGTAAGAGAAATCGAGTTCTGTTGCAACTGCACAGTTCCTTTGGGACACAGCTCTTCTCAGCAAGTTATCATTTCTGTTGCGATTTGATCCCAGTGTTCGTTAGGTTCTCTCACCTGACTCGAATTGGACGATTTGTTCATCGAGGCTCCCGGGAATGCGTACTTTATTCTCTCATCGCTGGGACGCTGTTTATCTATCGCGGCTTTACGAGTGTATGACGTTTGGGCACACCACCCTAGTGCATCTCATCTAGAAAAAAATGACTAAGTTGAGCATTAAATTCGCGCGCTAGTTTGTTGATATCAGTGTTCATTCTTCTTCGTGAGGTCAAATAGGGCGTTATGGGACTTATCTTTATTTGCATTCCAGTCCTTATTCTTTGGAGTGAATGCCGTTACACTAGATACACAACGCTCTTCTTATTTGCGTTTTGGGAATTTATCCGATGTGTTAAGCCTGATGGCACACAAGTGACTGTTCACTGGGATCCAATTGAGCAAACATTATTTTGAGCTGGAACTCAGTGCGATTCCCACTCTTGTTTGACCACGGTATTCATCTTCGGTGTCACGAAAGAGTCTGACAGAGAAGCGCTTGAATGGACAGTTACCTACAGATGAGCTCAAGCGAATAGCGGTGATGGAATTATAGATTCGCGTCTCCGACACACTGCACACATCAAGCTCTACAGTGTAGAAAGTACCTTCCCAAGCAGCTCGCTGAGCAATTTGTCGGACAGTATGGACCTTGATAACATCAATGCTTACTACGTGTTGTTGACTTTCCTGGCCTATACTGCTACCTTAATGAAGTGGTCGGGCTTGTGTGCTGCTTTAATCCGGTAGACTGTACTGATTAGGAATTCGGTCCTTCCAGATGCAACCTTGTCATACAGGCCAAAGGAGAGCAGTCAAACGAATAGCAGTCACACTCATTGTATGTCGCACTACTGATCGCCTAAGAGTACTTAGGTAGCGAGGTAAGATCCCATGGGCGTGCAGCAGAAGTATTTTTGTAGTTGCGGCTTTGCTGTATTTCGTATCAGGAAAAAGAGGATTAAAAAAGGTACCCCCAATCCAAAAGCACTTCGATCGCCTAACTGTTGACCGTGACCGCGGACGTATCTAATATAGTCGAAAAACGTCTGCTATTTGTAAAAGCCCGATGTAGCTTCGAGTACATACACTGTCCGCAGCAGTGCTCAGGATCAGACAGTAATGTCTTATTCACTACACTCTCAGGCTAGGTAAGCCCCTCCACTGCCAAGTGAGTCCGATTCTTGAATCACTGGCTCCGGGTAAGGTCCCCCGAAAAAACCATATATCATATTGTCCCGCAGATCAGTCTCGTGTCAGATTCGGGGTGGAATCCTTCATGCCAAACCCCCTCCGCGGCATAAACGACCGGGAAGTGTGAGAAGTTATCGTTCTCCCGACAATGGCATTATTAACCCAACACGACTTCCTCCTATTCCCCCCATTTTTTATGCCTCACATGTGCCTTCGGGCGATAATCGTCTTCAGAGGCCAAGACAACTGGTAAACATTGACGTCTTCAATGTCCGCACTCTTCGATAAGTCGGTCGACAGGCTGCTCTGACAAGTACTCCCTCATGTCTAGAGCTTGGTGTGTGTTGCGTGTGGGAGACGCGAGTCTACGATTCATCATCATCGACATAGACAGCAATACATCAGTGGTTCACGCTGATGCTTAATTGCCACACAGCCACGGAGGAAAAAAAACCTATATAAGAGGATAGGAGAAAAGCAGAAGGCTAGGGAATAGGGACCAAACTATTAAAAATAGCTACGTCTATATTCAAACATTCAACACCAGGATGCCTACAACTTACAAACAAACAACCGAGCTGTGAGTGAAAGTAACGCCTGATCAGCAAAGCAGCTGCTTCCTTACGACTTTCACTGTCTGCCATCCATAAGTGCACTCACTTCACAGACAACTGTGCCAAACAACGAAGACATTAACATCGTTGAGCTCGGTTAGCCGTCGTCTCACCTAACCTCTGAAGCCACCAACTCTGTGCGTCGCGAGGACGCCAGTCCGGGAGACAAACCCGATCTACAGTGACCAACACCTTCGTGAACGATTTCATTTGTCTACGCCAGGTCATCATCTGTCCACCTCACACCCTGCGCCAGTCGGCCGGAGCATCGACAAAGAATGCTTGGTGTGGCAAACGACTAGCTGGAATCCTCACTACATGACCTGACGATCTAAGTCTGTGAAAATGTAAAGACCGAACAAAAGAACTCGTTTGGCAATCAGTGCTAAACACTCACTTCCTAACCACCTCGTTGCTCACTCGTTGGTGTCACTCGATACGAGCGATTGAACGCAGACATCGGTGGTCAAATACCTGAACACGGTTCACGTCCTTTATCCTGAGCGGCCAGATTTCGTTGCCATAAAGTAATACAGCCATCACTGTTGTTTGATATAGACGATCCTTAAGCTTCGGAGAAATACCTCTCTGTCGCCATAGGTGTCTCAAATTAGCGAACATCGCTCTAGCCTTGGAAATATGCACTTCATTTCCTACATCCCCTCCGCCGCTGCTAATGCAACTCCCCAGGTATACACGGCGGTCAACAACCTCCATGGCTCCATTATCTAACATCAAATCTAAGTAGTCACAACATTCCTGTAGGAGCACTTTGCACTTTGGGATTGCAAAGCGCATTCCGAAGTACTTAGCAGAACGCGAAGTTGCGTTTAACATTGTTTGTGCTGCTTGATCAGTGTCAAACAGCAACACCATGTCGTCAGCATAATCAAGATCAGTCAGTCTTTCACCAGGTAGTAGGTCCACTCCCGCATCTTGTGAGTGCCGCAGACAGTACTCCATTACTTCGTATATCACAAAACTAAACAACAATGGTGAAAGTGGACAGTATTGTCATACGCCACTACATGTGCTGAAACTGTCACACAGTTCACAGTAAACCCTAACCTGAAGTATGCGAATAAGGCGTCAACAGTATGTTCACATACTGGGTCGGCACACACCTGTGTTTAGGCGACTCTAGAAGTGTAGATCGTGCGCACCTTTATAGTCGAGAAACACGGCAGTTGTTGGCCGGCGGCACACATGACCCTACTCCAGAATTTGACGAAGGGTAAAAATGCTATCTATACAACCCCTCCCAGGGCGAAACCTTGCATGTTTCTCCCTAATGTTTACCTCCCGAACTGTAGTGAGTCGACGAAGTACAGTGGATGCCAAAATCCTTGTAATGGCTGTGGTCAAACTAATTACCCTATGGTTTTTGCAAGAGCTCTGGGCTCCTTTCTTGAATATGGAACCATTATCGAGTGACCCCAGCACAGAGGGATGGTTTCCGTTGTCCACACAAATTGAAACAACTGAGTCAAGGCCTCTATTAACTCCCTTCCACCCTCTTTGATAAGTGCCTGCACGATATCATCCGAGCCAGCAGCCCTATTACGTTTGAGAGCCGAAAGGTAATTGCGAACTTCAGATTTAGTGTTTCATTTCAAATCTACCGACCGGGGAGCTACATCACAAGTTCATGGCGGCAACACAATAGAAGCATCTAAATTGACCCTCAAAGTGTTCCGCCGAACGCTGTAATCTTCTGGACTTAAAAATTAGTGTGTGATCTGCCTCGCTGATAGCTTTACTGACAAACGGTCGCCTGAGATCAGTGGCACGATTCTAACACCGTCATTCACTTGAGCTCACCTCTAGACAACTGGCCATTCAAGCACTTTTCTTCCAGGGTTTCTGGTGACGCCAAAGCTGAATCTCGCGTTCAAGCTGGGATAGGAATCGCACTGAGTTCCAGAGCGGAGCAATGCCTGCTCGATTGTATCCCAGTGAACAGCCGCTTGTGCGCTGTCAGACTCAATACATCGGTAAAATCCTGTCGACGCAGATCAGAAAGATGTTGCCTATTCATTATATCAGTGCACGCTCCAACGGACAGTTGTTCAGATGTTACCGAAGATGCGTTCTGTGACGCCCTCGTTGACCTTCTGAAGCAAACTAGACACTCAGACATCATCATACTAGCACGCGGTTTTAATGCTCAGCTTGGTCGTGTTTCTCCGGATGAGAGGCGGCTGAGAGGTATGTTTGGTGTCCGGGCACAACGCACTGACAATGGTGAAAGACTGCTGCAGCTGTGCGCATCCCACGGTCTGTATATTTCGAGCACCACATTTCAACACAGGAAGATACAGTGTGTTACACGGAGACCTCCGTATGCTTCTCAACCGTGGACGCAGTTGGATCATATAGAAATCAGTTACAGGTGGCGCTGCTGTGTTAGGGACTGTCATACTTTCTGGAGCAACCACCTGGACTCGGACCATGCTGTTGTGCGTGCCCGTTTTGTTTTGTCATTTGCCCAGAAGACAGACGCTCGTAAATGCAAGATGCTTAACTGGCATTCGAGTTAGGAGAGTGTGAATTACACTTACCAGGAGGCGTTGGTGAACAAGTTACCCAGTTCGAGTCAGGTGAGAGATTCTGACGGACATTGGGAACAAATCGCCGCAGCTCTGAAAACATTCTGTGAAAAGGTATGTTCCGATGAGGCTGTTCAGTTGCGACAGAACTGGCTTTCTGTCACTTCGGTAAACCACATGAGCAAACGTCGCTGGATCCTACCTGGTTCTGAATATACTGACGACCGTCGAGAACTTAAACGCAAGCTGACTGAAAGCTTGCACAAAGACCGTGAGTAGTACTTGGTCGAACACTCGAAAGAAATGGAAAGAACCTTTTTATCTGGGAACATCGAAAGACTTTTTCCCTCTGATCCGTGATTGTACTGAACATTTTGAGAAACAATTCAGCTGGCCTCAACCAAACCATGTGGACGACGGGACCTGAGTAGTCAGTCACTACGTTCCACACGACTCTCCGTCGGAAGCAGAAGTGACACTGGTGCTTAAGCTTTCGAACCGTAATAAATCTACTGGTCCAGACCTCCTTCTCTTTTCAAAGATGGTAGGAGAGAGGTCGATATCAGAATTAACAAAACTCTTTCAGACGGTTTGGGAAACTGAAGAGGAACCTCAGGATTTTTGCTTACCAACAGTAACTCCCGTTCCCAAAATCGGAGCCCGAATTCTCTGTGACAACCACGGAGGCATCAGTCTAGTGTCTGTTGTGTACAAATTACTCACTGGTCTCATTTTCCGTCGGCTCACTAGGCCCAAAGAAAGTCAGATACGCGAAGAACAGACAGGATATCGGTCCGGTCGAGGGTGCGTTGATCACATTTTTACCTTGCGACGGATTTTGGAACACCAGTACTCTTTGAGGCAGTCGACGGTGATGGCCTTTTTAGACCTAAAGGCTGCTTTCCATTCGGCTGCTCATAACGTTCTCTGCAGCTGCCTTCTTCGCAAGAGAGCTCCAGAGGAAATATGTGAATCTGTTAAGATCACTGTATGCTCACTCTGCAAGCAGGGTGAATGTTTATTGACAAATATCTCGGATGTTCATCACTTTTATTGGTGTTCGTCAAGGGTGTCCGATTTTCCCCTCGCTCAGTTTTGTCATGAACGACATTCTGCAGGTGGTGCTTGAGGAGTCCAGTGAACTTGATGTTGAGCTTATTTCTGGCGCTAGGTTTTCCGACCTGGAGTATGC
>JTDE01000215.1:315410-325609 GCA_014338405.1 Paragonimus skrjabini miyazakii | reverse complement strand
CAAAGGAGCCTTGATCCTTGTCCACCAACCCCAACATTCCTTAAAGAAGAACTTGTGTCCAGCTAAAATAACCACCCCGGGGCTAACTTGCTAATACTGCAGCATTAAATGAGTCGTTTGCCCTGCAGGAAACATTGTTTTTTTTTTGTCGGTGTGCCCATTCTCGAACAACCTAGCACAGTCAGTCACATAGTGTCCACAGTTTATAGTTATATTTTGTAATTCATTTTTGTACGTTTTTGGATATACTGTTGTTAAATCGCCTCGCTCGGGTAAGGAGAACACAAGTCGGTAAGACACAAGCACAGAGTGTGTCTATTGGTTACGTGGTACAGGCATATAAAGAATGAATAACCAAAGGCAAGCGATCAATAAATAACTGGCGAATCGGCAGACACTTGTACAACGTGATTGGTTAATTTGTTGCATGACTTATCTAGCGTAAGTTAGGACGCGTGATTACGTGGGCGTGTAAGCGCGAGACTGCCTGTCCGATTCCGATCCAATAATTGTTCTGTTGACTTCAACCGTACACTTGTTTGAAAGCATCACCATCACTTTTTGAATTGAATCATCGACACGAATAAATGGGAGTTACCGCGCATCGTCTTTGTCTTCTTCATTTGCGCGGATTTTCGGGCTGGAGGAATAAGTTCACGCCGAAATATTTTAGCTTCGCGTATCGGCTGATCTGTCGACGCTCAGCGCTCATCATCCCACGCCTCGTGTGAAATTATCCGTCGGTCGTGTTTCGGACCCTATCTCTGGCACTGTCTCTCTCTTGTGGTGGTCTGTTCAATTCAGCGGATCTTGACTAATCAGTGAGTCGTTCCTGTTTTATTGACAGGTCTTCCATTTTATTTGTACGCGTACCTTTTGAGCATATCCGTTACTGTTACAGCTCTTCTTTGGAATTACCATATATTGGTCATTTTTATCATTTAACTAATTAGACCACTACAGTCATAACCATGCAAGTAAATTTAAGCGCAGCCTTAACGTACACATTTGAAATACCAAAACGAACATTCAGATAACTCGTTGGATAAAGATAACCTCTCCTTGTCGCTGTTGATTCTAGCCAGATGTTGTCTGTTATGTATTGCAGTACAATTATTGTATGTTTGATAAACCGTAGTTGGATTTCCGTTGTGTTCATCGTCCTCTGACTTGTTGTGTTTTACTCGTTTGTGGCTGACCGTCAAAAACTGAAACAGCCTTCCCATTGGTCTTTTCTATCTGAACAGCCCAATCTAAATTTGAAAGGACACGAGGTTTCTCAGCTTCTTCTAGTCTGTAAAGCTTGTGTAAACCCACGAAAAGTTGTGCTAATTGTACATGAAACTTAGTACAGTCTACGGTAACTGGCAAATATTTCAGACAGTCAGACCAATCGTAGTTTAACAGATGAGAGTTGACACCATCAGACGTAAATCTATGGTTGTCGAGTGATTCACGCTGATCCAGACTCCAACTGAGTTTGGACTGGGTGGCTGCATGGCTTATTCAATCGTTCAATGAAATAGCCTGTCTTCTATAGCTGGCGCACCTCTACGGACTTGTAGAAGATTTGACATAATTCCTCAATTATCTGATGTATGGAAGCTTGTTATCACTTTGAATAATGGCCGTTCCAACACCACTGAAACCCATTGTTTGTAATCAGTAAATTGAAGCCTAGTGTTAGATCCATAATTCAGCTTTCCATTTCATTTGATATACATCCACTACCAAACAATGGTGAACTGACTTGGCTCACAAAACGTAGCCAGAGCTCGTGATCGACCTTGAGGGATCAAATGTGCCTCGTTGGATGATTTATTGTTTATCCTCATGCCGAGCCACCTTGTTGAATGACTGACCCTACCTTTATCGGTGAATATTGAAGTCCTTTACAAACAAAGGACTCATACAGAAATGTCTGACTATAGGAGAATGAACCAACAAAAGAGGCACTAACTGCAGGCCACATGTTCCGATGGAAGGTAATGCATACGTCAAGGAACGATATATACCGCTGAACGGTTAAACTATTCAGCATTAGTAATAACGTGGAGCCAAGATTTTACATAGCTGTCTCCAATTATCGGAGATGTGCAGACAAACCCTCGACCACTACCAGCTGTCAGATATATGAACCACATTAATTCGATGCAATATACTTCCGGACACGTTAATTTTTGATTAACGTATAGATTAGCTTTTGTAGCGAGTGAACGAGGATTTAGTTGATTTCACGTTGAACCTAGTTCACACTAGATCAACTAGACATTCTAGCCAACCTCTAATGCCAGCTGTGACACCGATATATGACCTACTGACGAACTGGAACAAAGGCGGAACTCGAATCGCTTGCTAATTTTTGAAACAGACTGGCTGGGAAGTTTTTCTGACTACGAAGGTTGAGATCAAATGTCAGCGATGTTCAACATGAGACAAACCAACGACATATTCCAGGAATTTAAATCATGAGTCTTGTAAATAAACAAAACAAGAATGCTATGCAAGTAAGATGACCAGGATACTGTGATTAGTAGTATACTTGTGAACATTTCACATGTGTATAAAATGAAAGCTGCTAACATTCCGTTCGTCCGCGATTTTGGGGGAACTGGGAAACTTAGAAACGAAAAGATACATGGTTAAGTTTATCCTCATTCCACAAATTTTTAAATACAAGTACAGGAAGCAAAATAATAAACACTTTCAAAACCACTTCAAAACCTAGTTCGGTTAATCTTTGAGAAAAATTCGAATAAACCAATCGGTATTGAAACAGTTCAGAGGAGTTATTTCCACCTCTGATTTTTGCTTACTGTAAGGCTTGGTCAGTCGATCTCTGTTGAAATTCGGATTATTTATGGACGAGCTAAACTGTACTCGAAGGCGGTACAAGTATGCGGCTGACTTTTATTCCCTGAATGAGGTAACATTTTGCAATCTTTGAATAGCTATAGCTGAAATAAGCAAACTGTCATAGTTAGATCCAATATTTAGGACATACAAAGGCTGTTATTTTGAGTATTACATTACCTCATGGCACCCGAGCTAATCGAAAAGGTTTGTTCTAAATAAACCTTCAATATTCTGCTATGTTTCACTTAAACCAAGAGAGTTACAATTTCACAGCAACGCGCTTACAACCGAAGATTATTGCAGACTCTAAAGATGTAAATAATTTCGTTCAAACTTCTGGCATGCTTTGATCAGAACTAGATTAGTACCGACCACAATATACATAGACCCCACTCACTTGATTCGTCGACAACGTAGCTGAAAATGACTGATTACCACATTCAAATAACCCATAATGTAGGGTTATAATCTCGGGATTATTACAAATGATCAAAACTAGTGAGGTGATGATGGAACGTTTGAAACCTAAATGCCAAGCTCGGCGTATATCACAATACCTAAATCCTCAACCCGAGCTACGAACTACACCACTACTGTTTCCAGTCATCAAGTACATATTATGCTAAGTTTTAACTCGTGTTTGTAAAGAATGTTTGGAGTGAGTATCAGATAATGCGAAATATTTGTCTGTGGTTCAGTGGAGGTTTCTGTCATTTATAGAAATGTGAGATAAGACACGTAACCTTTTTACATTCTCCGTTGTATAATCATACGCCAGAAGGAACAAATTGATTAATAGCAAACGGCTCCGCTGATTCGTCTCACTCAGTTAGAAACAACCTGAAAGAACTGGATAACCCAGGTCAGCCATGAAAAATGGCCTGTTTAGTAAGGGTAGCTAATACGTAAAAATTGACTCAGCCAAACGCACACCAATCCAACGTTGAAACACCTATCTGATAGTAAAATGGTGCAGTATCAATCCGGCTACTTGCAAATAATCAGTAGTTTGTTATAAATGCATACACATCAGCAAGTTTCAAATTTTCTTGGGGAAATCAGCAATACAGTGAATGACAGAGATTCCCCCATACGTTTTGAGAATATAACATAAGGTGTGGCACATGGTGTGACTTGGTATAAAAATATCCAACTCACACAGCTGGGATACATCAATCATTAAGACTGTGATGGAAACTGGTCGGATGGTTGATAGTCCAAACGCTTTCCCGATGCTGATGTGCCATCATAAAATCCCCATCCTAGGGTAGCTTCAAACGCACGTCACACAAACGAAACTCTCGTGTCCCGGGTGCAAAGGCTAACGGTCTTGGATCACCGTTTACTGTTTTTGGCAAATGACAAACCAGCATGTATGCTGGTTTACATACCGTATATTGTGTGGTGCATTGCCGACGAGAACCCGAAAAGTAGAATAGGTGTTTTGAAAAACCGAACTGCTGATTAAAAATCCCAAGTGACCAAAACGGGTGAGTTGTTTTTATCGACACCATGCACGTTCATCATATTAAATTCCACAAGAATGTTGATTTGACTTCTGATATTTTCCTCGTATCAACCTCATTCAATCCCACAAGAAGCCCTTCCACGGATTCAGTGTAAGAAAACCTCATGGTTTATCTCAAGTTGTTGTAAGTACGTAGCGTATATTTCGCGAAAACTTTAATCTATTGAAATGCCCATAAAGCCGACCGATTGGCAAAGCTTGTTTTAACACGAACTAGGGTGTTTCAACTGTATATCCCGTGGCATCTTCTGTCTGATCAATAATGAACTCCGCGAAACCGATTCTGCGGTCTGTGCGAAGTACCCAAACTCGGCTTATCTGAAAGAATACAATCCACCCCACAAGTTTCTAGCTGGCACTAGCTACGCACACCACGAACGATGAAAATGATCATACTGTGACCGTTTCACAATGAAGATGGTGAGTGGGAGTAGTATTCACCAGTCAGACCTGCTAGCTGTTGAAAAGCTAAGAGTGGTATGTTGAATAACTCCGCTATAAGCAGTGTTCGTAATACAAACGGACTAATGGTATGTATTTCAAACTGGACTTTTAGTCTGTTTGTTTCTCAAGTCTTTTGTTTCTAAGTAACAACCAAACTAGTCACAGTGGATTAATGAACTGAGATTGACCATCAACACAAACTGTAAGTCTGGTCTATCGATTGTGATCAGTTAGAGATTTTGATGTACATATGAAATGATTATCATCCATAAGTGATCATAGTTTCTGAATCCGGATAGACTTTGAAGCCAACCGTCTTCTTAGATAACCTTAAGAAAACTTTACTCATATTCATCTTTTTGACCCAACTGGGGATTTAATTCTAGTTCACTTGCTTATGAGCAACGGTGTTTAGGAATATGTCCCGACAGATGGGGCTAAGAGTTTAGATATGGCAACTTAACCGTAATAAATGTCAATTCTCGTTCCCCAAGTGCCTTCTGAGAGTTTTAATTTGGAGTATTTTTTCAGTGAAACTAGCCTCAACCCTAGTTTATCAAGTTCACTGGATCACACTACTGTGGGCTGCATAAGTATTATTTTACAACTTGAACACCACTCACAGTTGATCGCAACTTCCCAGTCAGCCCCTTTGAAAAATAAGCACCGTACTCGAGTTTCGCTGTTGTCAGAGCACGTCAGTAGCGCATACCCTTGTCAAGGTCGGAACTGGAATTCTGAAAACGTTTTATGAGTAGTCGTGTTAACCATCGTATCACTGACCTCATATATGCCATGAGTTATTTATATTTTATAAATGCTCATTCACACGCTCAAACTGACTGATCCCCTCTAGAGTAGAAATAGTGACAGTCTTGTTGGCTATAATCGATTACCCCTTGACTTGAACTTCTCTGCTGGTTGAAATCACGAAAATCATTAAACTTATTCTGCGACATTTCGACTGCTGTTAAGTCGTAGGAAATTTTCGCTTATATAAATCGAACATTACCCACAACTAACCTTGGTAATTACCTCTAATCTAGTGAAATCTTTTCTCCGATGGTAAAAGAAGTCAGCCACAATCAGATTTTGTCGTTATTTGATATTAAGATAAATACTGATGAATGGATCTAGCTAATTCAAATCGGTATGTAAACAACAAAAGAAAATTTAAACAAATATCACTGGATCCTTTCCAAACCTTTCTGTTCCAACTACTCACATGACGAGTGATCAGTACCACTTATAAGTGGTCTAGTGTTTCGTAAACAACTTTCACAGAGTTATTTCTAGCTGTTTAGGTGAGATTACAGTTCAGTGAAATGTTCTTTGGTAACTGTAGAACCTTTTCAGAGTTCCTGTCTGAACTTGATTGCCTAATCGCATGGTGGTCAAATTCACGAGTGGTTACTGTCCACTGTCTGATCAAATTGGGTGGAATACTGCAGCTTCGTAGACTACGTTCAAAGACCGGGGGATCAACTCAGTGGTACTTATCAGCCACATGCACGGTTAATGGATTTAATCAAAGCGACCCCTAGCCAGGTTTGCTGGTATTGTTTGGGTCGTCTGGATAAAAATCTTCGGGTGTTTTATATACTACTTTGAAATTGCTGAACCCGTAACATTGTGCTGATATGATGTGTTTATTTCTTTCAGTCAGTGATGATGGCGTCCCTTCTCTGTAGCTCTTCGTGAGCCGTTGACAATCGTTGTTTGTTCCAAGTATGGAAATGTACATAGCATCGTCAGCATTAAATAAAAGATTGTCATGTAACAGCAAATGGTAGAAGTTCGCTCAGACCATATCCGTATCACTCGGTCATGTTTTCCCATTTCATAGTTGAACAAAGAGTACAAGGCTAATGAAATCCCATTTTACTGATGAATAATAGAGGAGTTTGGCTTTATGTAAATTGAAAATCACTCAGTTGATCGCCACCGTCACATTCCCATAGACAATTCAATCAACTCCTTTCCAAACGAAGTGTTAGACATAGGTGTCGCTCTTGTTAAACCTCCTCAGTAGTGCATATCCTTGCCACGGCCTGGATTAGAACTCCGGCTACGCTTTTCAAAAGGGGACAACTGGAAAGTCTATGGGAATGCGACAACTGTCTTCAAGTATGAGTGACGTTCAATTTATCTAAATAATATATTGTGATGAAGTGTATCGGTAATACCAACAATGTGACTGTCCTAGAGCCAAACTATTTTTGTATAACTCCTGACTTGTGTATATATTTGGTGTGGCGTGTGTTACATTTGATCGAGAGTCTTTGTGACTACATTTGTAGGTAAATATTTTCTTGTGACTGACTGTCCGTATCATTTTCCAGATGTGTACTGCTCTTTGTGAAGAACAGAAAATCAACAGACGGGAGCTCTGATACAATGATTACTGCATGAGATATGTTCGTCTGCTGGATATCCCGATCGAATGCGCAAAACCAATCGTAGGTAAAGTTTTGATTCTTTTCTAATTGAGCCGTATAGTTTGGTTGGCAGCGGGAAATCTCACAGAACATCTTATCCTTTCTAAATGAATTGTTTAGTGGAGCAAACTATTCGTCCCAAGGAAGCCCTTCTGAAAGTGGTCATGAAGTTATCAGTGTCATAACCAGTCACAACACATGCATTCACACACCAAAAGCTATACTGTATGTTGATCAGACATGAAGTACGTACGTCACTTGATTCATTACTGCTATGCATCCTAGCAGACCACATCTTAAATACAAAATAAATAATCAACCTCTGTCACAGTCTCCTGAGGATAAATCTGGTGACTCGGGAGGCAGTATGCACTATACACAGGCATCAGCAGGACTAGTATCAACGGCAAGCTCATGGAGATTCACTACAGCCTACCGAAAACATATGGTTGCTCAGTCCAAATCCACTTCAGGGTTTGCTATCTAAGCTGCATAGAGACTTGAGGAAGCCTATAGCAATGCTACCGGTTGCATTAGGGATTTAAGGCAATCCGATGCGCAGACGCTTACGACTCACTTAAACCGCCTACGATTGGTCATCATAGGTTAGCACACTAGGATCCTACGAAGATACAGACTGCTGCAGAAACACCTTCAGAGGAGGCGGTGACTGATGGTGCGTTACGAGATGAGGGACATGCTACAACTCAGCCAGATACAATCAGTAGAGACATTGACTCAACTGCTGACAAGAATAACATTGTGACCAATATCATAAAATTGCCGCAATTTGTGATTGCAACGTTGAATTGAGCCAGTAGCTTCAACAGTACAATTTCTTTAGCAACTCTACTGTGTCCGTGTAGCCTCCGATATGTGTGGATTACATTTTGTGTAACAACATAGTCTTTTTGTTATAACATGCTTTGTTTTTTATCGTGAGGCGCCACTGTTGATTTGAGCCGATGGACTGTGTTTGTTGTTAAATGATTACCTATAATTGACTTCCCGTAATAGGTGTGTACTGGTATACGTGAAACATCGTCCAAATTGACTAACTATCATTTCCTCACTCCCTTCTAATCAGATAGTTGCTATTGAAGCAGCATTGTTTATAGCCGAACATTGTAAACTTGTGTGCAATTCTGTTCCGTGTTGAAAACCATACTAGAACAGTTACAGTGTCGCTATTTGATATCAATTAAAATTTTCTGTAGTAGCTCTTACTTTCGAACGGGTTGCCAGGACATATGTGATTAAGTAACTTCGCCTCCAAATCTAACTTGAGCCCATCGGTCCCCTGATCAACAAGATTGCTTCTGGAGTACGTACGCGGGTGTAACAAACGATGAACGAGCAACAACTAACGCTGAAACTCCCGAATACAAAAGAAAAAGTTCATCGTAGCAGCGGATGCCAGTGACTACGGCACCGGAGCAGTAATCAAACAAAGGGAAGGAGTAATCGAATATGCCAGCAGGGTCATGACCCAAACGGAGCAAAAGTATTCGAAAAGTATTTGAAAAGAAATGTTTGCCAATCGTCTGGACAATGGACAAGTGGAGGCCGTACGTGTCGGGTCAACAGTCCCACACGGAGACAGATCACAAACCTCTAGAGTGGATCAGGACTGCGAAGGACCCGAGAGACAAATTAGCCCGATGGGCATTGTGTTTACAGGAATATGATTTCACGATCACTCATGTGCCTGGTTTTAACAATTGTGTCGCTGATTTTCCTTTTCGATCGCAGATAGACGATACACCTTCCAAAATGACTTTTGGAGTCAACGGCTTGGTAATGCAACAGAACCCACAAATACCAGTGCGTCTACCGCATCAGAACAAGGTCCTCCGAAAGGTGATTGAAGCGCTGGCAAAAGGCGTGAGGATCCTCACAAGTATTAAGAATGAAGAGCTGAAGATAATCGCATCCCAATGCAGAAGATTTGGTTTAAACAGTGCGGACGTACAATACAGCGGAAGGAGGCACTAGCAGTGAGTTTGGTTGAGTCAACATCACGTGCATGCAGTTAGTCTGACGGAATGATTAGGTCAACCTTGTTCTTTCGACTACTAGAAGCCGTGGGTAGTCTACACCTTACAACACCGAACAAATCACTGACGTGAATTATGTGACATAGTTTACGATCGATGATTCCGTTAAGATATCTTTTGCGTTTCAGTTAAGGATTCGACAAATGTAGAATGGCAGTGGTTTGAGTAGTGGTAAGTAATCTCGATTTATTACATTCACCTTTTACATATCTGTTGCTTATTTTTGGTGTCACCGTTTGTTCTTCTCTTGAACGAAGCTGTGTATATTGCTCTTCAAAATAAACGATATATTAAAAAATCAACGCCCTTGTTACAGTAAAGCAACACATCAGTTATGCAAACATGTAAGCTGTCACATCCCCTTCTATTTTTGGTCAATATGCTTTTTGTGGCAACAGAGCATACGTCCTGGTGAATCTAGTGTATATCATTTCATAGCAGTTTGCTGTCAGTTTTCTCTTAAGTTGTCTTGAGATGACCACCACATGAAAGTGACCAACGCCACGCTGCCACGTTACTACGTTCACACTGTTCAAGCCAACTCTTCTGCATTGGGATGCGATTATCTTCAGCTCTTCATTCTTAATACTTGTGAGGATCCTCACGTCTTTTGCCAGCGCTTCAATCACCTTTCGGAGGACCTTGTTCTGATGCGGTAGACGCACTAGTATTTGAGGGTTCTGTTGCATTACCAAGCCGTTGACTCCAAAAGTCATTTTGGAAGGTGTATCGTCTATCTGCGATCGAAAAGGAAAATCAGCGACACAATTGTTAAAACCATGCACATGAGTGATCGTGAAATCATATTCCTGTAAACACAATGCCCATCGGGCTAATTTGTCTCTCGGGTCCTTCGCAGTCCTGATCCACTCTAGA